>RPOG01006571.1:7264-23052 GCA_008086565.1 Thalassoma bifasciatum | reverse complement strand
CAGACGAACCTCTGACTGTGTTGGGATTTAAAATGTAAAATAAAGATGATTAATTGAAAAGAAAATGCTTTTTGGTGATGTGTTATGAAGACTCCAAAACACCCTGAAAAATACAACCACACTGAGAGAAAAACACTTTTTAAACAAGATGCAAATATCTTAATTTTTAATGCATTGAAATTAGACATTCAAATTGATAGTCACTTGAAATTGTGCAGGGAAGAAATGTATATTTTAGAAATTTCATGCTGAGAGATCCACCTTAAATCAAGGCCTACTTCTGCATCTCATTTCACAATTAAAGTACAAAATCTTCGTGCATTCTCAGCTGAATCAGACTTTTTATTTATTTTGAGCCATGAAATTTAGGTAAAAGTGATGATGAAGAAAACACATCTTAAAATTTCTGCATAATTTTTGACAGAAATGGGCCTTCATGCATTTGTTTTGTGGTTCTTTTCAATCAAATTAGAGATAACTGGAAGAAAAACAAAACAGAATTGGACATTTTTGGAAGTTTTTGTGAGTTCAGCCCATGCAAAAATAATATTTCATACCTTTAGGCTCAAGGTTTCTTCAGCTGGTTTGAAATCAGCTTCAAACACAAACCTAACAATCGTACCTGTACCTCACAGTTTTGCAGAATTAATCTGATTAAATGACTTCAAAAAAGCAGAAAGATCAGACACAAGATTTCAAACTGTAGTTTTGTCACTCAAACCGTCGCCAAACGCTGAACGCTCTGCATCAGATGGAGTCGGTGAGAAGTTAAAGCTGCTTCACTTTAGGAGGAGGCAGCAGCTGCACAGCAGATTGTGCATGCTGTTGCAATGTTTTCCAAAGGCTTTTGAAGCTGGAACGATATGAACTAAATCTCTGAATATTCATGCACGCATTTGTTTATTCTTCTCATTAGCCGGATTGAATTATTCAAAGTCCTTCAGCGGCTTGTAGGACGTTTCAGATAGGAGGAGGTCATTTGGTGCAATCCCAGGAAACATGGTGTGTTTACAGTCAGGAGCCTTTAGAGGAGAACTGGTTTTAGCTCTTTGTGGTTAATTTGACGTTTCCAGACTGTTACTGTCGAATCATTTCATCGTTTTCTCTTTGAGACACTTCAGTGAGGTGAAACTCCCTTAAAGAGTGAAATAACTCAAACACTTCCACCTGGATTTTACACTCACAGATCTTACTGTGATTGTTTCAATGGACACAACAAGCCGTGTGCAGCCATGATGCTGAAAATGTGTCAGGATGAGTGAAAAAGTCAAACCTGTTAGAAGTCAAACTAAACGGACTAAAAATAGTGTCTAACCCCTGACATGTGCTTCTTAAAAACAGTTATTTACTTTCAGGGAGCAGATCTAGAAAAACAGAGCTTGGGGGCCAGCCTCCGTAACACTCAACTGTGCGTTAAAACCACTGGTTTTGTTTTTATAGGCGAAAAAATAACCTTCTGGCCATTGAACTAATAAACCCACACATTTTTTTTTTCTGGCCTGAAAGTTGTTGTACAAACATTCCCCAAATTCTCCCCTGACCTTTGCAACAGTGAGTCCATAATGCACTTTTTATTTTTTATGAGGTGACGTTGAGTGTCATGAAAGACGCCTTTAAATCACTTTTTACTTCACTTTACTGTATTTATTGGTCTTATACTTATTGCTACTCTCACACTTTGGCACTTTGGTAAAATCATCCTGAACCAACCTCATTGTAACTTGAGCACAACTACAATGAAACTATTTGATTTGATTTGAAAATGTATTATTTTATCTTTTAATCCTCTCAAAAACTGTGCCTTACTCTAATACTGTTATTATTTCTCACATACTTCTAACGCTAATCATTTAAACAGTTCTAAAGTTTTATTCTGTGATATCTAAAGACTTCCTTCAGGCTTTTCTAGTTTGTTTAGATTACTCTAGTTTTGCAGCAAGATGATGATGACATCCACTTTGACATTGAGTCACAAAACCATCAGAATTGACAAACTCCTAAAACACTGAGAAATTGAAAGGTTAAGTACTGGTTCCACCAACCATGAATAAAGTGAAAACACTTATCACTTAAAGAAACATCCATAGAAATGAATAAACAACAAATTAAAGCTATTGTAGGAGAAAGAAAAACCGAGATAAAAGCCAATGATAAGAACAGATAATGCTAATAAATAGGTCAGTGCCACTATCATGATGTCACTATTGTGATGTTTGTACTTTTTTTTTTTAACTAGGAAGTTACATTAAGATTCAAGATGTCAACTGATAGTTTGACAGTTTGATAAAAAGTGGTATCAGTGAATCCCTAATTAAAACAAAGAAAGTCAAAAAAATCAGCATGTATACGGAAACGCTGAGAGACTTAAAACGCTGTAGTTTGCATGTCAGATCTATAGATGGCGATATAACTGTAGGAGCCATTTATACAGCAAAGGTTTAGAGGATGAAGAAGAGGTGAGCTACTCGTCTGGAGTTTACACTAAAAACTTTTTCTCTGATTGCAAAAAAGTACAATAAATTCACATTTTGTTAGCGACAGTCAGTAGATTCGGCAGCAGAAGAACGAAACTGTAGGTTGCGATTGTTGTAGTTGTTTGGTTCACGCATGCACAAAGCTGAGCATGATGTTAGCGTTTTCACTGAAAATGCTGGCCTGTTGTTTACACAGCAACGGTGGAAACGGCATTTGGGAATTCCACTCTGCGGCTGAAACACAACAATACTTTTGTGTTTCACCCTGAAATTGTTCTAAACAGCCTCTAAGTTGCTTTAAAGAACCTTTTATGTGTTCAGTCTTTGTAGCATCACTTCTTGCTTTTATTGCAATTTACAACAAAGATACTTGTTGAAAGTAGTTTTAAATGTAAAGTCTGAAAGTTTGTCGGAAGTATCTTTGCGGCTGAGTCTGAGAGCTGACAGGTTGAGCTCTCTTCCGGCACCGGTGTTTTTTTTTTAATAATGATGATGTCAAAACAAAGTTGAGCATGATGTTAGCGTTTCCACTGAAAATGCCGGCTTGTCATTTACACTGCAATGGTGGAAACGGCATTTAGGAATTCCACTCTGAAGGGCATTTTCAAAGTTTTAGGTCGGCTGTAATGCAATAGTGCTTCTGCGTTTCACCCTAAACGGCCTCTAAGTTGCTTTCCAGAACCTTTCATGTGTGTTGTCTATGCATCATCACTGCTCGTTTTCATCAGATACTTGTTGAAAGTAGTTTTAAATGTAAAGTCTGAAAGTTTGTAGGACGAATCTTTGCGTCTGAGTCTGAGAGCTGACAGGTTGAGCTCTCTTCCAGCACAGGTGTTATTTTTTATAATGATGATGTCAAAACAAAGTTAAGCATGATGTTAGCGTTTCCACTGAAAATGCTGGCTTGTTGTTTACACTGCAACGGTGGAAACGGCCTCTCTGAAGAGCATTTTCAAAGTTTTAGGTCGGCTGTAATGCAATTATGCTTTTGCGATTCACCCTAAACAGCCTCTAAGTTGCTTTACAGAACCTTTCATGTGTGATGTCGATGCAGCATCACTGCTTGTTTTCATCAGATACTTGTTGAAAGTAGTTTTAAATGTAAAGTCTGAAAGTTTGTAGGAAAAATCTTTGCGGCTGAGTCTGAGAGCTGACAGGTTGAGCTCTCCTCCAGCACAGGTGTTTTTTTTTATAATGATGATGTCAAAACAAAGCTAAGCATGATGTTAGCGTTTCCACTGAAAATGCTGGCTTGTTGTTTACCCTGCAACGGTGGGAACGACCTCTCTGAAGAGCATTTTCAAAGTTTTAGGTCGGCTGTAATGCAATTATGCTTTTGCGTTTCACCCTAAACGGCCTCTAAGTTGCTTTACAGAACCTTTCATGTGGGTTGTCTATGCAACATCACTGCTTGTTTTCATCAGATACTTGTTGAAAGTAGTTTTAAATGTAAAGTCTGAAAGTTTGTAGGGAAGTATCTTTGCGGCCACTGTGTCTGAAGACGCTGTCAGCAGCAGCTGGGCTTCACACGCCTGCGCCTGGATTTGAATAAACAGCTCCTTCTCCACCGTTGGTGGCAGGCTGACTTATCCATTGATGCTGAGAGTGTGAGGTTGATTCTGTGACAGTTTAAATATTCATAACGTTGGACAGAAGGGGAGCATCGGTCTTACACTGTTGTAACTGGATTTAAAGCTTTGTGGAAACACTGCACAGATGTACGCTCTTTCAGCCCCACGCATCGTGTTGTGTTAGCTGAAAGGATTAGAGATGGGAGGGATGCATCAAAGGTGGCGGAATAACAGAAAGAGAAACAGTCTATGACGGAGAAAAGGAGGAATAAGGGAGAGGAGATAAACAAACAGAGATGCTGTCTCAGACAAAGACAGGATTTAACACTTACAAGGGAAGAGATGGAGCTCAGAGGTGAATCTGAGACCTCAGAGGTCGCTCTTTCCCAGGGGACTGATGTTTACCCGGACTCATCTGCTCATCTTTAACCACCAACACTAACACTCTGATGGACTCCAGCACAAAGAAACACTGACTGTATGGATTAGACACGCAACAAGTGGGGTCTGGATGAGGATTTAGCTGTTTTTATTCTGTCCAATGAGGAGTTTTTCTTTCTTTGTTTGATCAGATTAATCCAACTTTCAGCAACTTTAGATCCTCCAGAAGTTTCATCTGCACATCTACATGTTGTTTCCAATCAACATTTTAACACTGTAGCTGCATTCCTGGATCCCAAACTTCTTTTAACTGTTGTCGGTTTAAGATGGAATCATGTGCAGCTTTCTAACACCAGGAGCTATAAAATTAGGGCGTAATAAATCCACATCTGATGCTTTGATGAGTGACTTGGCTTTATCTGTGAGACCAGATTTGAATCAAGAGGAAAGAATAAAGAGAAAGAAAGAAATGTCTAAATATCAGCAGGTAAATCTGCTATTTCTAGTCGAAGAGTCAGGAGATAACCAGAAGAAGAATCTTCTGCTTCCTCTTTCCTCTGATTCTCATTAGTTTGAGTGTTTTATCAGCTAAAAATGATAAGATAAGAAAACTAGGGGCCACTAGTTAAGGAGAAAAGATTGAAGCCAAATATTTTATTCCTTTATTATTCCAAGAGAAAAACAAATATGTAGATGTACAGGTGTGATGAAGGGAAGACGGTAACGATATGTAACATCGGTGCTGTGTTTGCATTTCTGATTTTATATTGCTATCCTGCAGTGTGTTTATCTTACACGTATACAATAATACTATTATGCAACAGGAAGTCTCACTCTGGGACCCAGCATCATCAGATTTACTGCACAGATGCCACGTTGATACGACTATTCTCTTCTAAAGATGCCAAATGGAAAAATATAACTTCAGTTGTTATTTGCAGTGGATTACAAACAAGATAACGCATTTTTTTTCCTTTTATTTGTATCAGAAAGGCCATTTTATCCATGCATACTAAGATACTGAGCAGCCTGTTTGTTTGCTGTGGTTGCAAAGTCACTTATTTAGTGATATTAGACGCATAATGTATCTGTTGTCCACTTTAAAGGGACAGTGAGGACTTTTTAAGTGGTCGTGAAAAAGGCAGATCTTTCGATAAATGCCTGATCATGAGCCACAACTTCGAAAGGACTGAATCAGACTAGTTTACGGCAAGTCAAAGTATCTGTGACAACGCCACATTAGCTGACGGAGTTTATCAATGAGAGGAGAGATCTGTTTTTCTCTGCTGAAAACGATTTCTGTGATTTATTAAATAGTAAAGGTGGAAACAGGATCTGGACTGTCTGACAGAAAAGAGACAGAAGAGCAGAAGAAAGATAAACAGGAGAGAGATAGAGCACAGGCTAAAGGCTAAAACAGTCACTAATGTGTTTGTGCTAATGTTGATTCCTGTCCACATGCAGCAGTTATTCTGCAGTGATCTGTTCAAACCTGAGAGTCTATCAATAAAATGAAGAGCCAGGTTACGTTTGCTCTGCTTGGTGAGGTTGGAGTTGGTAGATGAGACCTGGTAGGACACAACCAGGATTCACTAACGTTACAGACAGTTACAGTCTGTGCGCTTTAACTGTACCAACATTTCCTTGCGACTAAAAATGTGTAGAAATAAAAGAAGAAAGGGACAAAAATGGAGAAAATGTCGACTGTGTTACCATCACTGAGGTTTGTGTTGTAGAAGAAGATTTCTGTTCTTCTCCCGTGAACTGATTATTATGACATAATTCTCTTAAATGTTGGATAAAGTGTGATATAAATGATGAGGGACATTTCTTGAGAGCTGAGTCCGACATAATCGCGATGAGCAACTTTAAATTCAGTTTGATGGGGATTTATGCTGAAGAAATAGTCACATGACAAAAAAGTGAACCAATTTTTTGATATTATCTAAATATTTAAGAATTCATTAAAGATAGAGCTTACAAATTAATGAGTTAAGCACATTCCAGGTGTACAGAAAAGCACATAATTTTCTCAATTTCATTGCATACCCGAGGTGTACCCCTCATTATAGAATCACTCACACGTTTAGGACAAGGTTGAAAAAGGAAGAGGAGACAGAGCTTTAATCACAGGGTGGAAAAAATTGACCCATATTTTTTTAAAGCAGCTTTAAAAGATAAAAACACAGAGCAATACAAGTTTGGGAGATAAATCTCTGAGTCTCTGCAAGTTTTCTCACAAATTGCTGCTCAGATTAACCTGATATCTCTGCTTTAATCGGCACAGTTTGTTACTTTTGGTGCACAAAAGAAACAAGTTCGAGATGCAATGTGCCAAAGTTTGAAGAGAATAAACAGATCAAACACGACTGATCGAAGACATGAAATGATCTCCTTCACTTTGCAATCTTGAAACAGCGATGAGATGAAGACTTATTTCTTCATTTGGCTGTTTTAAGCCCCTGAAAAACCCTGTAGTGAACCCTGTTTGGTCCTGAGTCTTTCAGCAAAGCGGATGAGTCTGGAATAATTTACAGATTAGTTTCAGACTTCTTGTACAGTGCTTATTTCTCTCAGAGGTAATGATATTAAAGGTGGTGAATATCTGAGTTTTAGGTATTTATAAATCCATCAGCACTTCCTCAACGCTCCTCGCTTCTTAACCCAACAATGGTTGTGCGTGTGTGTGTCCATCCGTCCAGTAATCCATGAACAGCAGCAGATGAACTCCTCCATCGGGTGGATCAATGTGTTTAGTAAAAAGCCCAGAGGGACAAAGACAGGAGGGAATGAGAGAGAGAGAGTAAAAGAAAGTGGGAGAAACAAAGCGCGTGAGCAGAAGATCCATTGAGTGTGTTTTTTTGTGGCTGAAGAATCGTCCCCAGCGGCTTTGAAAAGAGGGATAATCCCGTGGAGTAAGCAGACCTTTGGATATTCATGACCGGCCGAGCGGCTCCGAGTCCTGCCAGCGTACTGAAGGAGGACACAGTCAGGATGGGATTAAACATCAAAGTGGATCAGAGGAGAGCAGGACGGGGACATGAATCAACCAGAGCAGGAACACAGGGGTCTCTGAGGGCCACGCTGGGGGCCGGTTGTTTGGTTGGGGGACAGGACTTTGATGGGGGGGCCCCTGAAAGTCCATTTAGGAGGCTGATGTGGGGGGAACACCTGCCAGCCAATATGAGAAACATAGAAACACAATCATCAGATCTGATAACCATACTAAGGTCAGATTGCTGCAGAGTCACAGGGGCCACTTTCTCTCAGCAGGGGCCCAACGTGACTGTGTTGGAGGTCTAACACTCTTGGTGTCAGAATTTCTTGTTGTGACTTGTGGAGGAAATATGAGCCACAAAACAAAAAGATCATGCACCAATCTTTGATTTTGGAGCGTGTGCATCTTCTTTCATCATCTAACATCTCAACAAAGCTAAAGTTATGGGCGTATTTCAAGCTGCAAGATGTTCACATTTACTGCTTGCCAGGTGTGTGTGATAACAATTGAAAAAACGAGCCCATCGGCCAAAAATACCACCTGCAGCAGGGCTTTACAAGATGCCAAATTCTGCAGGAAAACTGCAAACCTGGCAACCACGAAGAAAGCAACCTTTCAGATCTGTTGATGATGAGATCAATCTGTAGACTGTTGTTTTTTTTAATTTTTACTGGGTTGATAACAATAGCAAAGGAGTAATGAGTTATTTTTGGTGAGAAATCGCAATATTATTGGAATTCCAGGAGTAATTTGTTGCACTATTTGTGACCAGTAAAAGTAATATCATTGCTGTAATGCGTGACCAGTAACACATTATTGGCGCTTTTCCACTCTACAATTCCAGCCCTACTCTACTCGTCTCTACTGGGTTTGGTTATCTTTTCCTCTAGCCCGACTACAGACTCACGGTGGGCGTGGATCTTATAACACAGCTGCACTAAAGTGCTGCGCAGAAGTGCGTGCATGTTCATCTATAACGCCACACAAACATCATTTTGTACTAACATATGTGCCACCGTGGTCTTTAAAGGAAAAAAAAAAGCTTTAAAAAGATTTCATTAAAGTAATACAGCGGCTCAATGTGGGTCGTCATGACAACGGAGGTAAACAACAGCCTGGTGCTGCTGCACGCGGAGGAAAACGAAGCTGCTTCCTGACATCAACTCTTCCCTGGATCCAGTGAGATCACTTTAATTTTTGATTTTTGGGCCTGGTATAGCAGAGATTTTTTGTTGATCAATCATTCTTCTTTGAACTGGTTTTCCTTTTTGGTTCCCTGTGGATTAATGGACTGATTGGTGCTTAAAGACTCTCGTGGCAGACAGATCGCTCCTGCACCGACCAACTTTGATTTAATTTAAAAGACTCTTTAAAGCCAACTATCTTTGCTGTTAACTTCTTTTTGGTTTAAAAGGACTTTTAACTTCTTTAGGAATCATGAAGGAGCATTTTAGGGCTGTATTTTGTCTTCATTCAGTCTGGTTCTGTGCCGTCAGGTTTAAATGTCATTAAAAACCCGTCGCTGACTTATTCCTTTGCCTCTTGTAAGTGATTTGTTCAGAGTCAGAAGCTGCAGAGACGACATTCTCTGACCAATGAGTGACCGGCAGTCCGTCCACGTCACCTTTTAGTATCAGCTTTACTCTCTTAGAACCAGGGTAGAGTAGGTACTAAAAACTGGCGTCTGCCGCGTAGTACCGCGCTAATGGAAACGCAACACAAACCGGGTAGAGGCGAGTAGAGTAGGGCTAAGACGAGTCAGTGGAAAAGAGCCATATATGGCTGACTTCAGCACAACAAGGGCTTCGCATCTAGGTTTCAGACAACTCAAAGTATTGTTAGGTGGCTTACCACAGTCAGTAGAAATAAAACAATACATTAACATCAACACATGGGTTTTTTACTTGTTTGTTTACATTGAGATCTAGGATCCAGTAACGATTTTTACTTGCTTCTATTCAACAACGTCCAGAGGTATCCAGATTCACTGACCAAATTCATGTTTATTTACTCATAAACTCAATAAAATGTTGACACAGGAAACCTGTAAAGCTACTTTCTATACACAGAAAATTCACAGGAGGATTTTATGAAAGAATCTATAAAGAAAGAGACAGGACAGTGGCATCAATAAAATCGTATCCATACCCATCCTTAGTACCATGAACGAGTTGAATTCACTTCATTTGCCATAATCTTGTCCTCAGCAGGAACTTATATCTCACTCTCTGACAGAATACCTACAATAACCAACGAGAAGAGCTGATTTGGATGTGTCATCAGCTGAATGTTTCCGCTCATGAGCACAACATAAACTGAACTAAACCAAGAGGAAAAGTATGTGGAAGAGCAACTTATGGTGTTATTTTTTTTATTTGTCCCATTCATGAGAGTTTACAATATTACAATATTTGATAAATTACACATATGTAAACATTGAAACTCTGCATGACTGGAAAGGAGCAGCTGGAAGAACAATGTTCTTATTTATTGCTGCCCCTATTCTAATCACAAAACTTCAAAATGTTTCGCCAACATCACTTCCACCCCGACTCTTAGAGCCTTCAAAAAAGGAACTCAAGTTTCAAGATTGTCAAGATGGGAACAAACGAACAAAAAGCAAAAGAACAAACAACAACCAAAAAAATAAATAAATAAATAAACCAAATAAACATAAGTAAAGAACAATGCGTCAAATTAAATTTCAAGGTCTATTTACTCAGATTAATTTCGTCCATTTTGTTGTTGCGCAGCAAAACGTTCATCATCCCTTGAGTTTATCTTCTGGAGTCACTTTTGGTCACATGATAATCTGTGAGATCTCATCTTAATGGGATTTTTACCTCAAATGATCAGTGTATAGTCTAGTGGGCTTTTCGGAATCATTGAGCATGTGTGATTTAAGGGTTGTGGTGTAAGAAAAAATCTGAAGGTTGTCTCATGACGTCTTTAAAAAATCTTTTATGCTATAGAATCTTTCTTTTATCCCAATGCTTCAGTCAAAAACTTCTGCCTCACAGCCGCAGCACAGTGAGATGTTTTAATAACCAGAAGTCCAATTTGTCAAGTTAGTGAAGCCTGCTATCATGTTGCTCTGCAGCATATGTTGCTCTCCGAGTTGTTGCTTCCCCAGAGATCTTTGCTTCATAAATCAAATTAGCACCACACTCAGACGAGCCGTCACCTGACTCTCAAGCTGCACAGAGAAACATCTAAACCTGTGTTTGTTTTCTCTGAGTCAGGATGAAATGGTTTCATAAAGAGGGAAGAGTTTGAAATAATGAGTCAGCAGCTGCTTACGTCACTGTTCTCACTCAGCGGCGCTCAGTGGGGGGCCGCCGCCGCCAGCTCGGACAACATCTGTGACAAACCTGCTGCAGTTTAATCAGAGCGCCGTCTGAAAGGAAAGGGAGAGTGGAGGCTGCTTCACCGTGATCTCTCAGGTCTTAGTGAGGATTTAACAGAGCTGAGGGGCTGAGAGGAGGTCCTCGAGTCACCCCCCGGTTACTCGACGTCCTCCTCTCCCAAATCTCAGCGAGTTTCTCCCCCCCCCATTGACACACACACACACACACTTTCTCTTTCACACACACACTCTATGTACCACATCCGATTGTCTACACAGGTCTTTCTTAGTATAATGTAAGTGAAGTAGGTAGACAGTCGGACTGCCGCTTTGCGACTGAAATCACAACAACGTCCTCAAATCAGGGCTGGACAAAAAACTGTAAATTAGAATAAATCGCAAGATGTACTCCTGCAATATTCTAATCGCAGACAGTGCAATACTTCTTTGACCTCAAA
Organism: Thalassoma bifasciatum; assembly: GCA_008086565.1. Lineage (NCBI taxonomy): Eukaryota > Metazoa > Chordata > Actinopteri > Labriformes > Labridae > Thalassoma > Thalassoma bifasciatum. The sequence goes on along the minus strand of RPOG01006571.1, from coordinate 11,824 downwards.
TGTGTCAAAATATCAGTTACTTTTTTTGCAGTCGATGTTTTATGACGAGTGTAACTCAACCCTGCTCAATAAAAGAGAAGCTGTTGACAACTAACTTTGCAGGAGAAACAATCAAAGTGGTGCAAAACAGCAAAGAGTAGCAATAAAAATAATAGTCCAAGGTTGCAAGAATTGCCTAAAAGCAAGAAAATTGGGAGAAAACTTGGAAAATACTCAGAAGGCAGCAAAAAATGACTAAAATAGCAAAAGGTAATATAAAAAATAGTGAGACCGTTGATATAAAGCTTTAAAAAAAGTCTGAAAGTAGCAAAAAATTGTTCAAAAGTGGGAAAAAAGGAGTGAAAAGTGACTGGAATGGACAAAAAGAAACTAAATTGGACAAGAGAATTTGGAGAAAACTTTAAAATATCATCAGGGTGTAGCAAAAAAGTGACAAAAAATGGTGAAAATTGGTAAAAATGGCCAAAGGCAACAAAAAATGGCAAAAAAAACTTGGAGTAAAATTTAAAAATAGTCAAAACAAATGGTATAATAGTCTAAAAGTGGCAAAAAAGGAGTAAAAAGTGACTAGAATGGACAAAAAGAAACAAAATTTGGGCAAAAAACTGAGGGACAAACTTAAAATATTATCAACATGTTGCAAAAAAGTGGCAAAAAATTGTGAAATTGGTAAAAATTATCGAAGGCAACAAAAATTGCAAGAAAATTTGGAGTTAACTTAAAAAGAAGTCAAATAGTCAAAACAAATGGTAACACAAAAGTGACAAAAAAGGAGTGGAAAGTGACTAGAATGGAGAAAAAGAATCATAAACTGGTGAAAAATTGGGAGAAAGCTTTAAAAATAGTCCAAAAATTGGTCCAAAAATGGCAAAAAAGAGCAAAAAATGACCAGAATGGGCAAAAAGCAGTCATGAGTTGCAAAAATAAATGTCGTCATTGTTTATTTCCTACAATGCATTTGTTAAAAAACACATAAAATGTGGGACCTAGAAATACTTGCATCAAAATTGTAATTGCAGTATCAGTAAAAATCATCGCAATCAGATTATTTTTGCAAATCGTTCAATCCTTCTTCAAATGCAAAATGATGTTTTCGACAATTTCGCGCCACAAACACCTAAATTTAACCTTTTAGACTTTGTGAAAGCAGGAAACTTCTATGGTTTAACTTCTCCAGTCAGAGCAGGAAGGAGTCTGAGTGGAGGGTGGATGATCTCCTGAAGTTAAACGAAGTAAAACAGGAACAAGTGGAGCAGAGTTCTTGCAGAAAACAGACGCAGTGATTGCAGCGAACACCTTTCCTCCAGCAGTTCCTTTCATCTCTTCCTGGTTGTTTCCTTATTGCTCGGCGTCAGCTGGAAGATGTGATCCCTGCAGAGTGATCCCTGCAGCGTGTCCTCTGAGCCGGCCGAGCGTGAAACGTGTCGGAAAGAGGCCACCAAGTCTGCACGGGCACAAACGCATCTATAGATCTGGAAATAAGATTTATGCAAATGCACCGTCATGTTGGAGGATCTGTTTTTATTCAGGGATGTGAAAATTCTCCATTTGTTCTGATGCACAGTCAAAGATGAGATGTGAACACTTTCAACTTCACTAAGTGTACAGATATCCCTCCTTCTTTTTCCTACATTAAAGATAAGACAAGGTTCACTCTGTTAATCCTGAAGGACACTGGGTTATAGTGCAAAGTATGAAAGTGTTAGGTAGTAAAGTACAAAGAAACAAAATGCAAAGCAAGTGCTTGAATAATACAAAGTATAGGGTTAAGATTCAACATACAAGAGTCTAACTGAGAATGCAAATCCATAAAAACCTAAAAATAAGATGAATAAATGAGAGGGAACAGATGGTTGAAATAGTTTGATATTGGTATATTAGATATCACACAAATTAACTATTTCACTCCTTGAACTCAAATTTCACATTTAACCTCTCTCTTAATCCAGCAATTTGCAAAGTTTAAACCAGTTTGAACATTTTCTCTCATGGAAAAAGAAAATCCTGAATCTTCCAAACTCTTATATTATCCTGCATTTTGACTCAAGATACCTCAGATGTGCGTCAACATCCTGAACGTCGCCTGTTTTTGCCACATTTCCTGTGCAGGTTACTGTTTCGAGGTTAGTTTACCAAATTAATGAAGTCTAAACAGCCAAACTGTTGCTGCATTTCCATGACGATTGTTTGCAGAATAAAAGAAATATTCCTGAAGTCTTGGTAATTCAGCTGTAAAGTAACCCCCAAACAAAACTGAAACTTAAGTCGTCACTTTGTTTCTCGTTCTTGTGGAGAGCTGGGAAAGAATCAGGTGGTCGTTAAGGCAGAAAAGTAACCCCAAACAAGCAGCTAGACCTTAGAAAAGCTCAAAAACTCACACCCAGCAACTGACGAGATGCTGATGTTGAATTTTCCCTTTAATTTTGACATGAATTTCCTCCTGAGGATCTTAGAGACTAAAGGCCTTTGCACACCAGACGCGTATTTTTCACGCAAATATTTCACACATTCTTTTTTCGAATCTACTGTTTTTCAATGCAAGCATTCACACATAGACTGTATAATGAGTGGACGTAATGACGTTCGGCTCAAACTGAAGCCTCCAGCAGATGACCCGCCCCCTGGTGTCTGGCTGCAGTATAGGTCATAAGCCCCGCCCCCTGGTGTCTGGCTGCAGTATAGGTCATAAGCCCCTCCCCCTGGTGTCTGGCTGCAGTATAGGTCATAAGCCCCGCCCCCTGGTGTCTGGCTGCAGTATAGGTCATAAGCCCCGCCTCCCCATGTATTCCAGATATGAGCCGGGAAAACTTTAAAAAATTACGATACCTGGTAGAAACGTTTCTCTCATCTTTACGCTAAGGTAGTATGATGATGTCATTTGGCTGCATGGTGTTCAGGTGTTTTTTTTTCTGAGAAGTTAGTTTCTCATTAGTTATTGGACGTTAAAAACCGCGATATAAGTTTCATTTTACGATAGTTGACAGCTGCCGTTCGTGAGTAGTTTTTATTGGGGATATAAGAAACTTTGGGAAAGAGCCAAAAGGAGACTAAACCTTCTGAAGAAGAAGAAATAAATATTTTTATTTCTCTTTTTCACTTGGCTCCACTGGAAATTCTCTACTGCGCAGACTCTGGCTGCACAATGGCGGCTAGAGAAACGGGTTTTTTGGCTTCAAAATCGTAGAACGGTGACAGGCGGAGCCACGCTGTCCATTCTATATACAGTCAATGCTTAAAACTCAGTCACATTTAAAAGGATTTTAATCCTGAGGATACCAAGCAGTATCTGGTTGGTTTTTTCTTTGCGTCTGTCACATTTTTACTCACTGTGGTCGCATTTTTCTCTACAAAGTGAAGTCCTGCACCTCTATGGATTAAAAAGATTGTTGAAATGCAGATACATATGCATATTTATCCCTTAGGGCTTGATGGAAGCAGAAAAAATATAGAGCATTTCCTTTTTTACAGAACTTAGCTGATTTTTTCTCTAACTTTTCAAAGAGGATACGAAAATCAAGAGGACATTGATAAACTTCTTTCATCTTTTCTGCTTTGTTAACGTATTTTGTCGATGTCATTTACATTGAGGTACTCTGGAAAACTTGAGAATCTGATGATTACGCCGTTTTTTTCAGGTTTTGGATCAAACAAATGGTTTGTAAATGCCAGCTACTGAAAAGTTGGTGCAGTAAGTGGGTATCCAAGGGTTGAAAATGTTCAAGTATTTATGTATATTAACCATATTTACTGTGTTTGAGTTTGGCCTGGAACATTTTTGAGACTTAAAAGCAGGACCTGAGTTGGAAAAGGTTGGAAACCATTGATCTAAATAGAACATTTCACAATTATTAACATCAACTACTTTAAAATACGGTCAACACAACCATCTCTTGACTTGACACCTACCCACAGCGCCAAAATTACCACCCTCCAACAAGAATTGAGAGTACGTACAATTAATAAGTGAAACATTTTGTATAAGTGTCAATGATAAGAGATGTTGAATATTTTATTTTCATGATTGGAATAAAAAGAGATCTTGATATTCTCATTTTTTGAGTTGCATCTGGATAAAAACAGAGCAGTTTAGCTGATTCATGCACATTATCATTTATCTAACCTGTAACTGTCTTCCTGGCTTGTTCTGCTCTCAAGTAATATCCCTTGAAATCTACTTCCTGGCAAGTCACAGGTGACTGAGACCAGGTACGGTAGGTGTCAGGTTACAGCCAGGTGGAGGTCAGGTTGGGTAATAGAGGTGAAAAAGAAGCGCTGCTCTCCTTCTAATGATGATTAGCTGTTAGAATAATAACCAAAAAGGAGAGTTTGTTCACCGAGCTGAGAGAACAAGCAGCAGAAACTGTGCACACTCAGGTAAGGATGATTAAATGGTTGAGAAGATATGACAATCACCATTTGCATGAAAGCCCTGCCTGGATAAAATGATAGTTGTCATGGTAGTAAAGCACACTATGGGCTGTTATTAAAGCAATGAGTCACCCTTTAGGGTTTAGCTTGCAGAATAATTAAGGTTTGGATTGTGTTAAAAAAAAAAAAAAA
>RPOG01006570.1:0-23057 GCA_008086565.1 Thalassoma bifasciatum | reverse complement strand
GTGTGTGTGTGTATCTGTGTGTGTAGTTGCAGGCTGCTGCTCCATTGTCTGCTCAGGCATGCAGGAGGATCGATACTCGATCAGCAGAGCGGTGGCGGAGAGCTCGGGTCTCAGAAATCACCGATAACCGGACGGATTTACGTTTATTTTCCCCCAGTTTCCTCTGGTCCACGCGCGTTTTTACTACAACCACACGGGCGGGTGGATGAATGGAGGGGGGCTCGCGGATCATGTGGCCTCGTAGTAGTGGAGAGGAGGAGGAGGCGTGTGCGCGTGTGTGCTGGAAAAATACTACAGACAGACACATGTGATACAGGAAACATCCCATAATAGTCAGATAGATCAGAGAGGGGTTCATCAGGCTGCACAGGTGTCGTTATTAGGACGCCATGTTTGAATATTTGACCATAAACATGCACGTCATCACCTCCAGGGCCACCTGGAAACAGCAGTATTGGCTAATTTAAAGCATTTTGTTTAGTTTCACATTCCTGAGAAATTTCAGGATTTTGCATCACATTTCCTCCTGTCATTTTTAGAGGGACTGTGAAGACTTTCTAAGTGATCCTGAAAAGGCTGATATACAGGTGTATGCCTGATCATAATCCCCAATTCAAGGCCCTGTTTACATGACAATGTTTCACAGGGTTTCATCTGAAAACACATAAAACATAATGAAAGAAATCTGTGTTTACACGGAAATGCTGAGGGACTTAAAATACTGTAGTATGCATGTGAGATGGCAATATAACTATAGGAGCCGTGAGCCCGTGATCTGGCATTTATATCGAAAACTAATTAACTGATTGAAGAAATGGTGCAATAGATGCACACATTTTTGAAAAGTAATCTGTAGATTTGGTAGCACAAGCATGAAACTATTGTCTGCTATTATTGTTTTGAGGTCGGTGCATGAAACAGTGATACATGCTTAGCTGAGCATGATCTCAGTGTTTCCATTGAAAACGCCAGCTCACCATTTACGTGGCAACGGTGACACTGTTTCAGAAAAATTCCACTCTGAGAGCTGTTTTCAAAACTTTGTGTTTTAGGTCGGCTAAAGTCTCTGTTTGTGTGTTAATGAGGGGCTGAAACACAACAGTACTCTCCTGTTTCACCCTGTAACTGTTGTCATGTAAATAGCCCCTAAAATGAGAATATCAGCACCAAAAAAAGATTATTTCTAAAAGCTATTTCTAAGCTTCCAGATTGAGTCAGATTAAGATGAAGTTTTTCTCTTCTGAAGACGATTTCTTGGCTAAAGGCAAATGCAGGCTAAACTGTATAAGAAACTGTTCATTCCAACCCTCATGCAGCAGCTATTCTGCAGTGATCTGTTCAAACCTGAGGGTCTTTCAATAACATGAAGAGCCAAGTTATGTTTGCTCTGCTTGGTACATGAGCACTGATAGGACATAACCAGGATTCACAAACGTTGCACAGTACCAGCATGTCTCAGAACACTGGGCTGTGAATAGTGTTAAAATTAGCCAACTATTAAACTGCCCTACAAACTTATGATGTTTGCTTGTTGTCATGTTTGTAGTTGGTAAAAAGTTGCCTTAAACAAAGAGAAGTTGTGTTTAAAAGAAGATCCAATCTCCATCATTTTTCAAAACCAATACTTGTGTCGCTGCAATCCACTTCATACAGATTTTCCTCAAAGTCACTTTAGAGACAAGTGTATTTTGGTTTTATCTCAATGACACCCAGTTTGTTTATGACCCTCACAGGCTTAGATTATTGTTTCAACTGTGACAACATGACAGAAAAGATCCTAACGGAGATAAAGCTTTTCTTAGACAGGAAAAGGGATTTTAACCACAAACGAACACCACTTTCTAAACCCATGCTACCCATTGACACAAACAGGAGGCTAAACTCACAGAGCACAGACAGTTGTTTGTCCACCTCTGCAGAATTCAGTGACTTTGTTCCTGTTTGATATGACTTTTACATTAGTTCATAAAACATGGATGTGGTCTATTGGTTTCTAGGTAGACGCTATGAAACAGTAAGGCCAGACCACATCTTGTGGTTCAATAGGATGTGGTCACAAAACTCTGATTTGAGACCTAAACATGCCTTTAAATTAAAAAATGGTCCACAATTGCATGTTTCATCTATTATTATAATGATATAAACAGAAAAGGGATTTAATTTGATATTTTTTTGTCTCTTTTTGTTTGTTTTAGTGGTCTTTGGCACTCCTGTTTTTGGGGTCCACAGGCTAAAAGTTTCTGAGATAACAGCTTCATTTTCTTGTCAGTCAATGAAGCTTTTTTATTATACTTATTCATTATGCTTATTTAACCCAAGCTTTTGTCTGGGGTGCATTTTTTATTCCTCATTGCTAAGTAGGATAAGCCAGACAAAATAAGTATAAGAACTTAAGTTAGTCTTTGTATGGGAAGTTATGTTCCTAGTGTCATTAGCTGACTAATAGTTTTAGTTGTAAGTGTTATTGCGCATAACTTCAGTTTTCTTTTTTCCATGGAAATGGGTGTTATGTTGTGATATCACCACAAAACTATGTGGGCAGTGTCCCTTAATGTGGTTGATAGGTCAAAGTTTTTAAAAAAGGAAGTGTCATGTATCTGAGAGGCAGAAATGTATGAAAATAAATACTTCAAATCCTCAAATGCAAACCTACCTGAGACTGACATAAATAATTTCACCACAGGGTCAACAGGCAAGGGAGGAATGTGATGGACTACTTTCTCTTCCTGGTGTTACTTTTGCATTCCTTAATGAATAATCTGTGCTGCAGAGTTTCGACCAATCAGAAGCATTGCATTCTGCTTTGATGTGTTCTGTTCTATCAGACATTTTTACCACAGTGTCAACAGGCAGAGGGAAAATGTGGCATCATCTTGTAGTTGTGAATTTAATCACTGTCAGTATGTTTTTTTTAATATTCATTGCTTGAATTTTATATCACCTGATGAAAATTCCTGGCACATTCCCCTCTTGATTTTGACTCTGAATGTTTAAAGAGGACATCTGCAAACAATACTGGATGTTTATACTAAGTATGTGCAGATTTGCCAATGTCTACATAGTCATATGTCATACAAATCTATGAATCGGTCTGTAAATAAACAAAAAATGTTACCTGTTTGTTCCTGATGCTGAGTAATGAAGCCAATCGATGGCAGGAGCCACACTGGATTTGAAGCAAGCTTTGAGCTTCCTTCCTAACAGTGAGGGCACCTGTTAGTCATGTGAACTGAGCTGAGCCTCTGATTGGACAAACTCTTGATCCTAATATCTTCTAAACTGCTGCGTTAGAAAAACATCACCCCCTGTACAGCGTGTGCTGATAGCAAATTTAGTGTTTTAGACCCAAGCTGTTCTTTAAACCAGGCTTTTTAATGGTGCAAAAGTCTATTTTTTGGCTTGGCAGTTTCTGATCTGATCTGACCAGATGTTGCTCCTTTGTCAGGATCTCCTTACTAGTTCATGACATGTTGAAGAGACGGACCTCAAACACTAAGGTCTGCAACTAGCTTCTGCTCTCAAGAGGCCCCCAGATGGCTGGCCAATCAGAGGGAAGAGGGTTTGTAGAGTGAGGAGCCTTAAAGAAACAGCAGCTGAAAGGAAGTGTTTCAGACAGAGGCTCAAATAAGGTTTTTCTCGAGCACCAGTGAGAGGAAAATATAGATTATTTTTGTAGCGGTAAATCATGCACAGCTACTATGAGAGGAGCAGGGGGACAGAATGAAGCCTAAAAATAAAACAAAATACCCCCTCTTTAAGGTCTGAGATTGAGTCGTGTTTTAGATTGCACAGGTTAGAAGAAGAAACTCCTAGATGTACACAAGTAACAATAATATGGATGTTTTCACTGACAGACCTTATAGATAACAGTCTGTAAGCCTCAGTCACGTTTACTGCAGCTTATACTTCAACATTTTTCTCAGAGTTAAATTCAAAGACATGAATTTTCGATATTATTCAGACAAAGACTCTTCAGAGTTTAAACCTGTCTGTATTTTTCTCGACGGACGAGTTTATTTATCGTTTCAAAGATTTTTAGTTTGTTTGTGGACTGCTATTAGTAGGAAATGTTTTATGAGAATGCTACACAGTCATTCTGTGTGTGTGTGTGTGTGTGTGTGTGTGTGTGTGTGTGTGTGTGTGTTACAGTAGGAGCCCTGAAGAGCTGCAGCAGCAGGTTTGAACAAAGGGGATGTTTATCGGCTGCTGTGGAAAAAAAACGCTCCTCTTCTCTTGCTCACAGCTTTACCTCTCGATCGATACACACACACACACACACACACACACACACACACACACACACACATAAAGCAGCACAGCAGTCTGATGATGAATTGAACGCGGATACTGAACTAGTCTGGGATCTGTGATCGATGTGAACATTTCTGAATTTAAATTCCTGATCATTCTCAGCACGTCAGCCTCACTAGGTGGCGCTCTCACCTGAGGACCCCCCCCCCCTTATCATTGCCCCATTTCAACGACATAGATTAAATAGTTTATGTTGTATTGGACATAATTTTATTGGCTATAAAAGTGACCTAAAAGTTTGGCTGTGCTAAAAGCTCTTTAAGTATCTTCACGTTATGATAATAAGAGTGTGTGCTGTTATTTCCCATGATGGCAGTGTGTGAGTGTGTGTGTGTTGGTGTGTGTGTTTATTGACCACATAGCATTAACTGGTGTCATTGGACCATGAATCGCCTGTGACAGCACACGGTCAGCTCCGAGCAGCGCTGCGTTAGCTAAAACCAGCAAACCTGCAATGTGTGTGTTCTGTACTAATTATTTTTTTTAACCCTTTGTTTGCTCGGAAACACATCAATCGGCCTTTTCTAGTCAAAGTTTTCCATTTTGGGGCCTGTATTGATGTGTGTGATTCGAGGTTAATTTGGTTTGGGTCTGATAGTGTGTATTAAAGAGGGGGTATTCTGCTTTCTGTAGTTCAAACATGGACATAAAATAAGTACACTAGATATTCAAAGTAAAGGTGAGCAGATTTTCAGACCTCTACATATTTGTAAGTTGTAGAAATCCCTAAATCTGCCTGTAAAATCTGCCTCAAAACACCATACTCTAAAAAAAGCATCAGATCTTGATGATGCTTGATAATAATAATAATAATAATTCTTTTGTATAAAATTCCTTTTAAGACGCTCAAAGATGTTAGAAAGAGGATAATAACATCAACTTGCTGGAATGATGACATCATCACACACAGATCAACCAGTTCAGGGCCTCAAACACCAAGTCTGGCCACAGCTTGGCTCTCAACAGACCTCCAAAGAACTAGCCTATCAGAGAGAAGGGGGTTTGAGTAGTGGGGGCCTTAAAGAGACGGCAGCCAAAGGGAAGTGTTTTCTAAGACACCAGAGTGAGAAAAATCAAGATTCTTTTATGCTGTGGAAGCTACTAATAGGGCACCAAAGGGAGCCTGAATAAAACACAATACCCCCTCTTTAAGTCTTATTTTTATATGTGAGAGGTTTCGAAGTTCAGCCGTCAATGACTGAGATGTGTCTCAATAAAAATCCAGTTCCCCCGGTTAGCCATGAAGAAAAAAGGGATGATAAGAAGCTTTAAGAGTGGAGAGGGGTATCAAGAACTGGTTCCTGTTAAGAATCGATAAGAAATGGTTCAATCCTTTGACTTCCCCAGTTACATTAGCTTTGCAGATTAAAAACGTTTTCCAATGAAATCTCAGATTTTCAGCTTGAAGTTTTTACTTAAGAAGCTGTAAAACTGGACACATGAAGAAATGAATATTACTCCCTTACAAAAGATTTCAATTCAACACAGTCAACATTTTAAACATCTCCTAATGTACCTAGAATAATACAGAAAATATAGCACTAGCTTCATGCTATTGCGTATAGGAAATTGCATTGATATGCTACTGGTTAGCATACGTTGATATTACTTCAGGTTTTAAAACAGAATTTCAACTTTCATCACAGAAACATATCACAATAACATTTTGTAAACAACACTTGAAACTCAAAAATGTCAAAATCCCAACAGGTAAATGTTTTCCAAACAGGAAGTGCAGACTCATGTCTGACTTCAACATAAGTACGGCAAGCTCAAGGTTCCAAACAACTGAAAGCATTGCTAGGTGGCCTAATCAGTCAGTGACATACAACAAAACAAAAAATCATCACCTGATGAGATTTTTTACTTATTTTTATTTATTTAAATCCAGTTCAATATTTATTTACTTGTAATCTCAATAAAATGTTGACAGAAAACCTGCAAAGATACGTTTTGTACACAGAAGACTCACAGGAGGAATTATAAGGAAATCGATAAGGAATCAGATTGATTCTATAAGGGCGTTGGTATCAATAAAATCTTATCAATACCCATCCCTAAGAGGAAACAGCTCCCCCTCTGGTCAGAGTGTGTTCGATAAACAGAAGGATCTTCCCTCTGCCGGCGTGTTTGATGTAAATCTAAAATTAGACGTCAATCTGGTTTCGTCCTGTTGTTGTGGAGGCCTGATCGCTGCCCTCTCTCCAGTACGACTCCCTGCAGGACTGAACACCAGCAGCGGAGGAGGAGGAGGTGGAGGAGGAGGGTGGGCACAATGGGGGAGGGGCTGCTACATAGCTACAGGCAAGATTTAAAGGGCCAGTGCCTGCCCCCTCCCTCCACCTCCTCCCAAGATTGATGGCATGGAGGTCAAGAGGGGGGAGGAGGAGGGGGAGAGGGAGGAGGAGGGGGGAGGTGCAGGGTCAAGATCAGACCCAGAGGGAGAAACTGGATCCAGGTTCAGCGAAGAGAGCTGTAGGAGCGTTAGATTTCTAGTCCTCCTGTAACGACAGGTTTCAGAAAACAGAGCACAGACAACAGGAGGAGCTTCACGAGAAAAAAGGAACAAAAGGTGTGAGGAGAGTCAGGTGTTAGTGTTTTCGTAACTAGTTGTTCCTCCTGTATTTGTAAATGTAGCTTTGTTTATTTGGGTCTGAAGAGTGTCCAACAAAAGGAAGAATGAAGAGAGAGCATTGAGTCCTTTATTCAACTCCCTCCTGAGCACTGATACTTCTACAGAAACTCTGAATGTGCTTAACTTTAACCTCTGGTACCGCCCGGCCGTGTAGCTCTTATATTTGAGTATTCGTCTGTGTTTAAATGGATGTTTCCCTCCGCTGCAGCCCAGCCGTCGGGCGCTGTGTTTACAGTAGCTGAGCTGCAGAGTGGACGTTTCATTACACTCATTGCTCTCTGTAATATACGGCCGTAGCTCCCCTGACCTGCTTTCTCAGCGATCAATACTGTTAGTGGAGGAGGAGACCCTGTTTTTATTTCACACACACAGAAACACACACACACATACATCATTAGCTCAGAGAGCACCGGGACCTGCAGAGGTTTTTACAGGAGCTATTTTATCAAATGTTCTGCGTACAGTGCTCCTGAAACCTTCACCAAGGACCTAAACGAACCTGAACACACCACAGGTTACAAAACACAACCTGCCTGTTGATAAGTGAACATGACGGACTGAATCTAAAATCCATGCTGTAAATGTTTGAAGTCTGTGTGGAAGGATACACAAACCCCGGTCAGAGGTTTGGACCTTTCTGTTCCAGGACTCGAATCGGAGTTTGACTTAAAGGTTTCTGAAGTTTATATTAGTTCTCCTCACATTATTGAAGGAGTTCCTCAGGGAATACTGGGAGGTCCTCTGTAGTTTCAGGTAATGCTGCGCGGTATACATGGTATGATGGTAGAAACGGTATAAATTTGGCCCACGGTAGAGATTTGTGCTCTTCCGTCATACGTTTTGAGACTTAGATTGGGTTGGATCTCTTGGTTGAAGGACTGAAAAGTAGACAAGGTTTTTGTTTTTAATTCCAGGAATCAGTTCCTTTTGAACCTTGTAGTTTCTGGATGTAGATCCTGATGGGTCTTTTTTCATGACTGGAAAAGTTCAGGAAGGTTTTGTTGGGATTTTTTCGGCGTCTGGACTCGGATACAGTTGGATTTTGTGGTCTTGAACTTGAGCTATTTTAGATTTGATGGTTTTTGGAGTGAAACTGATTTTTGTGTTTCAGTAATTTGTTCCTGTTAGACCTGATGGTTTCTGGGCTCGGGTTGAGGTGGGTGTTTTGGTTTACATCGTAGGTTCAGGTTGCGGTTCCTGGACTCAGATGAAGTTGGGTTTTGTGTCCTGATACTCCTGTTGAATTTTTGGATCTCGTGCTCCCAGGACCTGGTTGTAGATCTTTTGCTGACCTGTTTGAACCAGAGTCTGTTGCCTGAGCTGGTTTGGCTTTCACACTGCAGCTTCACATACCTGCAGCGGGACGAGGCAGGACGAGGCAAGGCGTCTCTGCAGCTTTACCATCAGAGCGGGGGATGGAGGGGTCGTAAAAGAGAGAGAGAGAAGGAGGGAGAAAGAGGGAACAGTTTGTTCTTCATCACTTTCAGGTCTGAGTTCAGGGTTCAGACATTTGGTTCCACTGAATCTGTGAAAACATGCTAATTATTATTTGTTAACTCACCTTAAGACAAAAGGCTTTTATTGGTTACTTTCTCTCATCAGGTGCATCAAATAATCCATAAATATCGTATGAATATTGTATGAAAATTGTACCCTCTGTGATTTGCTGTCATGTCTCGCTGCAGTTTGATCAGACAGAGAGACTTTTCATACACGACTCCTGCCGAGCTGTGAGCGCTCTACCAATGAGTATAAAAGTAATTTAATGGCCAGGACTGTGATCGTAACTCTCTGTAAGACACACACATACACATGCAGAGACACACACAGTTTGGCAAACATGCAAAACACACAGAGAGAAACACAGAGTCATTAGCAGAGAGCTGTAGCTGGTGTTTATTCTGGCCGGCTGCAGAAGAGTGAGAGCGGCACGAAGCTGCTCCCTGAAACAGACACTCACTTTATCAGCTGTTTAATCATTTTATTACCTCCAGATTAACACCACAAACTGGTAAGCGCTGTAAAAATATCTCCTTTGGCTATTTGAAGAGCCCAGGCACTTATTTTAAAGTGATATAACTGTCCTGAGCTTTAAAGTGAGGATTAAATCAGACCAAAGGAGAAAGGCCGGGCTGGATATTGGAAAAAGAGATGAAGAACGTAAATCAGAGTCAACAAGCTTCAAAATATTAAATCAAGAAAAGAACTCTTATAAATGTAGAAATCGAAATTACTAGCGATTCACTTTATTGTCATTGCAACAAGTGCAATGAAAAAGTAAGGTGCAGGCCACTCAGTGCAAAAGGCAAAAAGATATGTAAAAACTTTGTGATGATAAAAACACAAAATAACAACATGACATTAAATTAAATAGGCACAGCTCTTATCAAACAATCCACAGGAAGCCGTCAGTCACATATTCTGCCATGCCTGTTGACACTGTGTTAAATATGAAGCAATGAAAAGTGAAGTTCTCTGAGATTGATCGATTTTTTGGTCTCAAGTTTAGAGCTTAAATTCAGGTTACACACCAGCTGTTGTGCTTGTAGTTATTTTGCAAAATAAACAGCTAGAAAATGTTGCAACAGTGCTTTTTAATGACACTCGGCTAACTCATTACAGAGACGTTCTGAAATAGAGGATGAACAGAACTCGTTGGATAGGTTTTCATCAAAAATACCTGCAGATTAAAGCGAGGACAGCGTGGCAAAACGGGAAAACATCAGTTCAGTTCAGCCTTTCTCCTCCACCTACGTCACCATCTTCAAGTGGTCTGATGTCTGAAGTGAATGCTGAACATTTTACGTAATAAATCCAGTTTGTTGCAGTACATTCTATGGTTTTCTGTATTATTGAGTATTTCTATATTGGTATGTTCATTTTTCTTACATAAAAACATGTAAGACCTGAGCCTTTTTCTATGGTGCATTTTTTATTTCTTCTTGCTATTTAGAATCAGTAAGATCTGAGAAGTATAAAAACTAAACTTGGTCTTTGTACAGGAAGTTATGTTTTTAGTGTCATTAGTTAGCTAATGGTTTGTCGTAATGAGTGTTATTGTTCATAATTACACTTTTTTGTCACTGAAATGGGTGCAAAATTGGGATTGGAGATAGATTTTGCACTCTCACTTCGTCCTTGCGTCTTTCTCCTCAGCTCGTAGGGAACATTGGGCCTAGCACTGGTTAGCATCAAGGTGCTACGGGCTGCTAACAGCTGGTTTCATAGTTACACAGGAACAAAAACAGTAAAAGCACCACTGCAAATGTCACCAGTTTGGTCTCAAATGAGCCATATAAAGTAATTACAGCCTCAAAATACAAAGTTAGCTAAAGAGAGCTACTGCAGCGAGAGGCCACAAGGACGACACCTGGCAAAAAAAATCACTCATAAATAATTATGTGACATGACAGTACTTGGTTGCAACAATATCAAGCTGAAAAATGTTGAATAAGACAGTTACCTATAGCTGCATTTCTGTTACACTTTTTTGCTAAATAAAAGTGATATTTCTCAAGTTTTAATATCGTACATTAGTATTGCATTGCAGAACTTTTCATTATCACTAGAGAGTAAAAACATTTTGTAGAAATCCGAGAGGTTTTTCAAAATTTGGTGTACCCATTACTGTTTTTTATTACGATATTTAGGTTTTGCACAATTCTGGGTGTAATGGAAAAGCAGCTTATGAAATGTTGGTGTTTCTTGAGTAGTTGCAGTCGCCTTGTTAACTCTGTAAGTTTCTCTGCTGTTGACCTGATTCAGCTTTTGGATGTCAGGAATTCAAATGATAGATTTCTTAATAGCTTTCAGTTATTTAAACCAAAGTAATGAGTTCCTGCTGGTAGTCACAGAGTTACAGTAACTTGTTCTTTTTCTCCTCTGACGTTGAAGAGGGAGCAGTGAGGAGTGAAGTTCGTCTTTTTGAAGTCTCTATCTGCTGCAGATGCTCTCAGCGTCACACGGTCAGAGATCAGTCTGAAACGTGCTGAAGGAGTCAGGAACCAGTCGGTCTGTGTTCAGTCAGTCATGTGGAGCAGCACTCTGTTGGTTTTTACCTGATAAGCTGTGCAGGCATGTGTGTGTGTGTGTGTGTGTGTGTGTGTGTTTCAGTGTGTGTACCTGGACAGATAAAGTGTTATCTTGCTATTCGGGCCCAAACACAAAGATAACAATGGAGTACAGGACACTTTATCAAAACACACAAACACACTCTGCAGGGATGTGTCCTGCTCGACTCGGGCCGTCCAATCAGAGCGCAGGATCTGAGCAGTAAAAGGCCGAGTGTTGGTCTGGATTGTGTTTGCTCGGCTGTAAAGTTTGGTGCCTGGCTGTGACAGATGGGGGGCTCTTTTTCATTGACAAACTGACGGCTCCCAGGGGCCCAGACTGCCCTCTCCCTCCTCCTGCTCCTCTCATTTGTTCCTCGCTCGCCCCCCTCTCTCCCTCGAGGTCTACAGGAATGACTCGGCCTCTCTCTGTGCTGCCATTTGTGCAGGGACCGGGGGCCCAGTCTGGGAGTGAGTGTGTCCTGTCTGGTCCTCGGAGGGGGGCAGATGTTGTCTGGACAACAACAACCAAACACACACACACACACACACACACACACACACACACACACACACTCCTTCCGCCGGCTCTCTTATCTGGTGGTTCCTCTCCTGCAGCCGTGAAATGTTTGGATTGCATCAGAGTGAAAATCTTAGTTATCAGCTGTTAAAACCAGATCCGTCACATGTGCTCTTTGCTCTGTGGACGAGCATGTGGCGGTTAAGGTCAGCGTCTGTCGAATGCAGCATTTCTGAAGGTTTTGTACTATACAGGGTACACAAAAAGGTGTTTCAGGAAATCAACTCTGGGTTGAGGGTGTCTTGAATTAGATCAGGTCATCTTAGGTAGACGACGATAGAGGTCTAGGTCGGTGATGAGAAAACCTGCCCAACACTCGAACTTTCCCCAGGAGTCTCCCGTGTTTCAGCCCACTTCCCATTTTGTCATTTCTCCCAAGAATCTCCTGTATTTTGCACATTCCTGCCAACACTCAGCGGGATTCACCTGCCTTTTGACCTGTTCCCCTACTTAAATTTTTGATTTGTAATTGCTCCCAGTTTTCTCCCAATTTTTCACATTGATGGTGGATTCAAAACACCACTTTTTTTCTGAATGAATGGTTCCTATAAACTGTTCGTCCGATCCAAAAACTGAAAAACTGGCGCATTTATCAGATTCTCAGTTTTTCGAGGTTACCTGAATGTGTCACGAGGAACAGACGCAGTGTGTCTCATCCAAGCAAAGTGGAGACGGAAGGATTTCATCAACAATGTTTCGATTCTCTTGTGTTCTTTGAGAATTTGGTGAAAATTAACAGTTTGCTCTAGCTAGATTCTGTAAAATAATAATAAAAAAAAACAGAAACAGGGAAAAACTTTGCACCTTTTCTGCTTTGAATGATGAACAAACACTCTGTGATCGCACTTTGAAAATTCATTGATTTTCGTCTTAAAGATACAGGACTTTGTATCACAGTGATAAATGAGACCACAGTGCATTGGAAAAAAAACCCGTCAATGTCAGCTTTATTTATATAGAACATTTAAAACAGCCAGTGGCCAACCAAAGTGCCCAGTCCAATGTATAGTAACAAAACAACAATAAAAACTAGTTGAAGCTATAAAGCAATAAAAGCATTTAGGATGTCATTGAAAAAAAAAAATCCAGACATAAAAATTTCTTTGAGTGCAAGGCCATCACCAATATTTTTCCTATGCACCTGAAAATGCGTTGTATACACTGTTTTATTTTATTCTAGAAGGATACATTCAGAGATTGGGGTTGGTCTTCTGCCTTGTTAATGTCAAATGTTGGCGAGGGACCGCCACATACGGCCGGGTGATTAAATAATCGTGATTCGTTATTGTGATAAATTTCAGGTCAACAACAGTGTTCAGCTGTGAGCATATTTAATCTATCAAACATGGCTATAACGTGTGTGATGACAGTCAATCAGAGTTGACCTTTTCCTGCTCCACTTCTGTTTGTAAGTTGGCAGAGAAGTAAACAGAATGACAAAATGTGGAGCTAAACGTGGAGCTGAGGGCGACAAAATAAATATCAATCATGACTCGGAGTCATGACCCTCCGAAGATGAGGCAACTGTGGAGACAAATTGTTATTCAACATCAGATGTGTGTCTGTGTGGTTTGGGTATCTTCAAACTGACATAGAGAAAAATAAGCAGGTCGGTGCCCTCGAGACACGGCAACACAACAAATCTGTTTAATCATTTGAAGAAGTACCATCAGAGTGGCACTTTACTCTTTACTTTGCCATTTTTCTGTGCTCATCTTATCTACTTTGCTTTGTGATTTGCTTTGTATGTTAATAAATTGTTGAACTTCTCTTTAGTCACTGCAGTTTTCAGTACAGATGCTTTAATACTGGGAGTTAAAAAATAGCATAAAAATTGTGATAATTTTTTTCTTTTTTTTGCCATATTGCCCAGCCTGACCGCTACATCTCATAACATGTTCTTTTAGAGGGTCTTCCACAACCCTTCATCAATTCCCACACCGCCCTGTTCCCAAAGGGGCAGCTCACTGTTTTCTGGGATGTTGACCTGAGAGGTGCTCCCCGACATAAGCTGCATTTAAATTACATCTAGGATTGCAGAAAACCTAAATATCCCAATAAAAAAAGTGAATGTGGAAACACCCAAAGTTTGAAAAACATCTTGAGTAATGATAAAAACTGTTTACACTGTGGTGGTTTTTCCAGAAGTATTGATATTGAAGTTTATCGTAAAATTGCAATGGAAACACCCTTATCGCAAATATACGTCACCAGACATAGATATCTTAAAATAAGACATTCAATTTGAACTTGACTAGATAAGGGAAATTTTGAAAATGCCTGGGAAAAGTCATTTTAGACATATCTTCTTGATTTGGGAAGTTTTTTCTGTCTCACAATCAGCTTGTAATGCAAAAACTGAAATCTTAGCAAGAGTTTGTCTTATTTCTAGAAAAAAAATGCTTTTTTTAGCATTGATATGGGCAACATTCAACTGGCAAGTCTAAAAACATGTCTTACTTCAAGTTGTATGAAGCAAAAATGATGTCTAATTTGCTTGTAACAAGGAAAGAAAATCTGCCAATGGGTTTTAAAAAATTTGCATGTTAAGTTTCTTGAATCAAGAATTATGTCCTTTTTGAGAAAACTTTTTGCTTGGCAGATTTTCCCCCCATGTTTCAAGCAATTCAGACCTCATTTTGGTCTTTAAATAACTTAAAACAAGATATTTGTCTGGACTGGTCTGGTAAATGTGGTTTATATTAAGTCTAAAAAGACATGTTTATCTGAGAATACGACACAATAACTTGATGGATTTCAATTTTTTTTGCAGAGTAATCAGCTGAGGCAGGTGGAGCAGCAGCAAAGACCATGAGGCTCAGAACAGAGCGAGGATCAGTAACAACATGTGTGACTCTGGAAAAAACTGCACAAATGGAAAAGCTGGACTCTTTTTTGGCCGATCACAAACTGTAATATTCTTTGTGAATCTTCAGTAAAGACTTATTAATCTGAGTCATAAATCTCTGCCGTCTCGTCCTTCGTCACTTTTTGCTTCGGTGGAGAGCTGCAGCTGTTTGCGGCTCTCAGGTTTACAAACATACAGATGTCGGCCATGTTTTAGATTCTTGCACCATGAGCATATGTGCCGACTGTTCCCGAGAGACCGAGCGAACAGATGGCAGCTGGTTTGAGGAAGAATCTACAGAAAGAGCCGGAAGGAGACAGAAATACTCAGTTTGTTGAGGAGCGCCCGTTACCGAAGTCAGTGTTAAAGTGAGAGTCAGAGCCCGGGGTTTGAAGTGATCAGAGTAACCATGTGAGATGTGGTTTTCTGAAACTTTTAGATCTGAGCCTGATGTTTTAAAGTGGGAAAAGCTGGACGGTGCGATAAAAAGCTGTGTGTTGAGTTTCTCTCTCTGCAGCGAGGAGGCCCGCGGTCTCCGAGGTCAGCTCTATTGTTTGCAGCTCTGCGTGCTGTCAGGGCCGACCAGACTGTGATTGATGGCACTTAAAGCTGGTGTGTGTGTGTGTGTGTGTGTGTGTATGTGTGTGTTTAATAGTTTGAATGAGAAAGATCTGGTTAATGAGGAAGTCTAGTACTCTCCTCCTCCTCCTCCTCCTCCTCCTCCTCCTCCTCCTCCTCACCCTCCTGCTGCAGCTCTTATCACAGAGAGGTTCAGCAGCGTTCAGGCTGACTTGTGAGTGGCTATAAATAGAGAGAAAGTGTGTGTGTGTGTGTGCCTGTATGAGTGTGTGTGTGTGTGAGTTTTGGGAGGGGAAGCCCATTCTGGGATCCAGCTGGATGTGAGCCAGGACTTGGCTGAGAGGAGGAAGAGAGTAAAAGTGAAAGAGGAGGGAGGAGAGTGTGTGAACTCGGTCAGATTCAGAGAGTTTAAAAATGTAAACTTGGATTGATGATGTGAAATCAGACATGACGCCTTCTTGCAAGGGAGTCCAAGGCTATGACATCACTTCCTTTAATGACATCACCCTCAGTTTTGCAGTCCACCCTTAAGAAACATCAAACTGCTATCACACTTGTTTGCTTGGTGCAAGTTTTTGTCGCCTTTTTCTTTTCGAGGCTCTGGGGACTTCATCGTGGTCCCACTGAGTTCATTATGCACTCGTTTATTGTGTATAATAACATATACAAAATAACTACAAGTGCAATATTTACCTGTGTGTAATACCTGTAATTTATGTCAGTACTTGTGCGATACCTCATCATGATGTCATCATGTATATACTGCACATTTCTGAGTAGATTGTACATACTTTAAATTTTTATTTCTTATGCTTACATTTCTTTTTTAATGTACGAGACGCTAGTGCTTATATTTGTAAGTTTGTACATTTTATTTCCCCAGGGGATCAATAAAGTATTTCTGATTTCTGAGGATGGTTTTGTGATATTGGGATCATCTGAAACACTTTTTAAATCTCTATGCTGTTCTCAAAAGCTAGAGGAAATAGTTGTAATGAGATGACTCATGTATTTGTTTTGAAGGATGAATGGAGATTAGATCTTAGTTTAACACTTTTCTTTGTTCAAGACAAGTTTTTCTGGGATAGTGCAAAGATGTGTTTATCAACAGTAACAAACCACTTTTGTTTGAAACGTGACAACAAGCAAACTTTATGAGTTTGTACCTTAGTTGTTGTAGCATGTTTCAGCCTTTAGCCCATGTTTTCGCTTCTAACCCCTGTTTTAGCATTTAGCCCGTGTTAAAGCCTTTGTGTTAGCATTTAGCGTGTGTTTTAGCATTTAGCGTGTGTTTTAGCCTTTGGCCTGTGTTTTAGCCTTTGGCCTGTGTTTTAGCCTTTGGCACGTGTTTAAGCCTTTAGCCTGTGTTTTTGACTTTAGTCCCTGTTTTAGCCTTTAGTTCATGTTTTAGCCTTTAGCCTGTGTTTTAGCCTTTGGCCTGTGTTGTAGCCGGTGTTTTAGCCTTTGGCCTGTGTTTTAGCCTTTAGCCTTTGTTTTAGCCTTTGGCCTGAGTTTTAGCCTTTAGCCCATTTTTTAGCCTTTTGCCCATTTTTTAGCCTTTGGCTTGTGTTTTAGCCCGTGTTTTAGCCTTTAGAGTGTGTTTTAGCCTTTGGTCCAGGTTTTAGCCTTTAGCCTTTGTTTTAGCTTTTAGTCCATGTTTTGGCCTTAAGCATGCATCTTAGTGCTTAGACCGTGTTAGCCCTTAGTCTGTTTTAGTCCATTCTGTGTTTTAGCCTGTAGCTTGTATTTCAGCCTTTAGACTGGCTTAATTTAGCCTTTAGCCCATGCTCTATCCTTAAACCAGTGTTTTAGCCTGTTATCCATGTTTTCGCCTTTAGCCTGTCTTCTAGTAGACTTTTTACGGGTCTATCTAGTTAAATGTAAAATGTAACCTCATTTTACATTGGGTATTTGTCAACCATATTCAAAATAGAGACTTAATGGGTAAATCAGCGCTGCTTAGCCATTAGCATTGTTTCTAACAGGATGTCTATTACCTAAAGCTTTTTTACCCTGGTCAGCTTCCTTTAATAGTTCAGTATTTTTTGGTTTCATTGCCCATAGTTTAAAGCCTTCTAATGAAATCTTGACACTTTATGATCCCTGATTATTTAATTCCATTAACATTTCAATTTAAGCTTTAATTAGCAGAATGAAATCAACAACTTCAGGAGGACGAGGAGCTTTTAAGTCCTACAGCTTCACTCTGAGGTTTATATGTCAGGGATCATACGAAACATGTATTCGGATCACAGCCAGATACCCCGCAGAGTCCTGTGTGTGTGTGTGTGTGTGTGTGGGTGTGTGTGTGTGTGCATTTATATGTGTGAAAGAGACCATGATGTTTTGTATGTGTGTATCACAAAGACAATTAATGATCCAGATCTGTGTGTGTGTCTGTAAAGAGTTCCCATGGCTTTGCATCTTATATGTTGCCCTATGAGCTCAGTAACACACACACACACACACACACACACTTGGGCCGGCCAGATGCTTATTTATATATATATGTGTGTGTGTGTGACCCCTGACCCGCTTGTCTTGGGCGCACAAAGGGTCTTAATAATTGGTATGTGGTCATTTTGCATGATAAAGTCGCTCACACACACACTCTGAGACATTTGCATTTCACACACGTCTATATCCATATCATCAAGGAAACCCAGGAGGTCAGAGGTCCCTCACACACACACACATGCACATGCACACACACACTCACACACACACACACACACACACACACACACGCATGCATATAGTTTAGACATGTAAATGTGTGTGATGTGATTATGTGTCTGGGTTGTTGCAGCTGGAGGATGTGAGCGAGCGTCTGTCAGTCTGGACCTTCAGCTCCGCTCTCACACTCGCTGCTCTTCATAACAAAACTGCAGCTGTCTCTGTCTGTAACCTGCGAGGGGAGAATCTCAGCTTTGCATGAAAACATTCGTATCGGTGTCAGAGGTCATGAGAAATTTCTGATTGAGGAGAATTCTGCATCTTCTCTCGGATTCATGAGATATCAAACATGAAAGCTGCGGAGAGAGAGACAACTTCGAAGTCACACAATTAAACATTCAAGACACGTCAAACCTGTGGGATGAAAAATTAACACATATGATAATAAGTGAAAAGAAAAGTGAATTGTGAATACCTTTTAAACAACAGAGAGCACTATCCCTTTTAAACTTGTTGTACATATTCACATAATAGAGGACGAACTAAAAGTTTCTACAGGGGGCGCTAAAACATCCAACCTCACTGCTTTATGTCTGTCTCTTAGCTGTCTTTTAAGATGTATTTTTAGGCTTTTCATGTTTGTCTTGAGAGGATAGGATGGAACAAAGAGCAAGAAATCAGCAGAGAAAGTGGAAAACTGATATGGGGGAAAGTGACAATGGGATAAAAGGGAACCTGGGCCACCGACCCACTATACGCTATATGGGTCACCCACTATATGCTACATGCTACATGTACCTTGCACTATATGGGGTCACCCACAACATGGTATAATGGCTTCGCACCAAATGCTATAAGCTTCACTAGCTACATGCTAAAAGGGTCCAATGAAATATGGTATATGGGGGCTACCCAGTATATCATGTAATGTGCGCCTTCTATATGCTCAATGGGTTTCCCACTATATGCTATATAGATTGCTCTCTATACGTGCCGGCCACTTTACGCTATATGGTTTTCCCCTATATGTGCCACTTTCTGCGATATGGATCCAGCACTATATGCAATAGGGGCTGCCAGCTATATAAGGTTGCAGCTTTATGCTATATAGGTTGCAGACTATATATATGATGTCCGATATACGTGATGGTCACATTATGCCTTATGTGAGAGCGCAATATGTGCTTGCAGCTTTATGCTATACAGGTCACCGACTATATATGTTGTCCACCATATGTGATGGTGCCAGCTATATACCAAATAGGTTGCCAACTATATGCTATATGGGTCCAACGCAACATGCTATATAGGCTGCCAGCTATATGTTACATGAGCTTTCCAATTTATGGGTTACCCTTTATACGCCATATGGGCTGCCTACTATATGCTGTGCTCACTGCTGCCAGCTATATACCTTTGTGCTTTATGGGTTGGCTGCAACATGGTATATTGGCCACCAAATGTATACTATATAGGCTCCAGCTACATGCTATATTTGCCAGCTGCTATATGCTTTATGGGCTGTATATATACTATATGGGTTCATGTGTAGCTAAATGCCATTGGGGCTGTTTACTGTGCTGAACAAGAAGGGAATTAGTCCACAACCTCAACCCAGAATTATGAATTACAACAAGAAGTCAAGAGCACCAGTTCATCACTACAGATACAAAACCTCTCTGAGCATGTGCAGTCCATGTCCTGATCCTGCAGTAGGTAAACTGTCAGCAACATAATCCTAGTTGGATCAAAGTTAGTCCACTCAAAGTTCTCGTTTTGCTCCCTGTTTGTAGCGAAGTTAACTTCCTGTTATCCGTGTGTGTGAGAGTGTGTATTTAGAGTGAACTATCCCTTTAACTCTCTTTGACCGGAGAACAGAAGCCGAGCTCGGGCTGACAGATGTGTGTGTGTGTGTCTGCATCTGCTCGAGTGCGTATCCATCCATGCGTTGGTTTACAAACAAAGAAGAGACAAGCGTGTGTGTGTGTGTGTGTGTATGCGTGTGTGTTTCTGGGTCTCAGCTCGTTCCTCTCTTATTGAACTTTGTGTAGCTCGCTGCTCAACTTTTTAATTGAAAAAGAAGTTGTACTAAATGTCAACTGACACTCACACACACACACACTCTTTCTCTCTCTTTCACACACACACACTGACAGCTGCCTGGCCCATTAGCTCACACATCTCCATGGTGACCAGAGTCGACCTCCAGCATACTGATTAGGGTTCAGACGAGGTTCTGCTGAACTCTACTTTATGCTACAGCAAACACACAGAACACACATTTCTGTGACAGGATGAGTGAATCTTCTTTGATCCTGAAAAAAAGGGGAAAATCCCGAAAATAAAAGGTCCGACCAAATCCTGGTCAGTTTAAGAAACACTCAAAGATTGAACCTCTGACATATTTTTCTTTAATCTCACAGTAAATCAGAGCAGTGAGTGTTGTTTCCCGGCAGACTCTGCTCCTCCTCTTATGTTGAACACACTCCCTAAACTCTTTTGTTTTTTACTCCCCAGCCTGACCCTCCTCTGACTCCCAGTGTTGTGACACAAACAGGAAGTAGTATTATCCCTGTGACATCACTGGGTGTGTAGTTCAACTGCAGCTGTGCTCTCACTGTCAGTCCACAGCTGCACCCACAGTGTGTATGTGTGTAAGTGAGTGTGTGTTCAGGAGGTGATGGTGGGAGGGGGCGGTGGGAGGGTTATTGAATACTCCCACATTTCTGGTTGCCTAGCAACAATTAATGCACAGATTGGCGGTAACATCTGTCACAGTGAACGTTGCCAAAACCTGCTTGCTCTGTTTCTCCTCCCCACCGCTCTCTGCTCGCCTGCAGCCAACTTTATCAAACTTTATCCTCCTCCTCCTCCTCCTCTCTGTGCTCTGCTGATGTGACTGAGTGACTTTAAATAAACTTTATTTTACGCTGTGCAGGAAGACTTTTCCTCATTAACTTGGAGAAAACTGTTCAGCTTTCACCTAATAGCTGAAAATTTCTTTAAGTTATTTCATTTTCACATAATGTGGAAAATTGATCTCCCAAAACTGCATTATATGACACAGGGTTGGGCTACAGTTATAAAAATCCCCAAATCACACATAAGATTTTAGACATACATCTGTAAAGTAAGATAATAAAGTTAAAATTCATTTTTAATGCTTAGAATTTTATGTCAAAATAAAGTTCCGATATTGCAAGATTAATCTTGAGATGCACAAAAATGTATGAGACTATTGGCGAAAATACACCACCTGGCCAAAAAAAAGTCACCTCCTGGATTAAACTAAGCAAATAGGTACAAGCCTCCTATGGGCAATTACTTCTCATTTCTGAAACAACTATGGAGAAAGACACAACCTGTGGTCGTAGAAAAGATGTTATTTTGTTTAAGAAGGGTCAGATCATTGGCACTGAGTAGAACAAATGTCTAAGGAGATTGATGTATAAACTATTAAAATTGGGTTTAGAACTGTCCAATGCATCATAAACTGGAGAGTTATACATTTAAACCTGAGGATCTTGGGGTTTTCATTCACTTCGGGAGACGGCCTCTAGTGGACTTTCAAGGAACTGCAGTGTTCTATTCTGCTTCTCTTTGTATGAAAGCATGAATGGCATTTTAACCTGTCTAGTCTGTGTGTGTGTGTGTGTGTGTGTGTGTGTGTGTGTGTGTGTCCCTGCCTTGCTTCTTCTGTGATGACCTAATTTTCATATGACCTCAGATGCCAAAGGTCACATATGGTGCCAATAACTCCCCGACTCTGAAGCTCTTTGATGACGGATGATCTGTAGCCGCTGTGTGTGTGTGAGTGTGTGTGTGTGGGTGTGTGTGTGTGTGTGTGTGTGTGTGTGTGTGTGTGTGTGTGGGTGTGTGGGTGTGTGTGCCTAAGGCACGGTTGCCCAAATTCTTTCAGGGAAGGGCCAAAAATGAATCGGAGTGCAGGGTCGCAGGCCAGAACTAAACACTTATGATGCATTGCATGAAATTAAATATGCATTTAGCACAACTGTGCAAAATAAGCACTCATACAAAGTAATTTTGAAATGAATAACAGGATTCTTACTGTGATTCACAGCATCAAGTTGAACATCCATGAGGCAAAAATAATTTCAAAAGCAGAAATAGAGACATGGAGCCTCTTATTGGTTTTTAAAGTTTCAGTAACAGACTCCAGTTGACTTACTGACTAAGTGAGAATGTTTTGCATGTTTTTGTATCAGACTCAAGTTCCAGCCGTTTGAATTAAGCCTGGACAATTAATCACGAAATAGATTAAATTGCAATATGGCTGGTGGTAATATTCTAATTACAGATAGAGCAATATTTCTTTAACCTCAAATGTGTCAGAGTACCAAAAAAAAAGAGAAATTCACAGTTGATATTTTATGCTCAAAACCATTGTGACTCAAAGAGCTCAAACAAAAAGACAAACTTTTGAGAACCACCTTTGCAAGAGAAGCAATTGAAGTGGAGATAAGTGGCAAGAAGTAGCAATAGTAATAACTTTGAGATGAAAAAACGGTCAAAAAGCAGCAAAAATGGGTTCAAAGCAATAAAATTTGGCAAGAAAATTGAGCGGAAAGTTGCGAAAATTGGTCCAAAAAGTGGCATAAAATTTTGAAAAGTCACAATTTTCACTAAAATGGGAAAAAAACTTTTCTATTTATCTTATATAATACTCTATTTTTCTGAGATAATGAAGTTTAGGGGGTTTAATTATCTGTAAGCCATAATCTGTTATTTGATTTAAAATAGTTCTTTTTTTTAATAAGTTATTTTTTTGTTGTTTTAGTTATCTAATATGGAGGTATTTAAAAAATGATTTTGTTTGTCAAACAACACATAAGATGGGGAATCTAAAAATGATCTAAAAATAAATTGTGGTTGTTGCATAGGAAAAATAATTGCAATTAGATTATTTTTAAAAATCGTTCCCTTGTTTGAAGCTCCTCGCTGACTTCATCCACATGTGCAGAAAAATCTGTGCAAACAGCTCATCAGTTTTGGCCTGTGGGCCCCAAATTGGACAGATCTGGTCTGTAGGCTCCGGTTACCTGAGCAGACCTCCACCTCTCTCTCTTTGTTCCTCGCCCTCCTCTTTTAGAGCGAGGGGGGGGGGTTAATATCACAGAGGTCAAAATGAGCTGTTTGGTGTTTACAAGGCTTTCTGTCTATCTGCAGGACTGAGTGATGGCGAGGCCGACACTGTCGAATGTTTGTACTATAACGTCAACTATGAGATTGAGAAGACAAATCAGAGCGGCGTGGAGCGCTGCGAGGGCGAGAAGGACAAACGCTCGCACTGCTACGCCTCCTGGAGGAACAACTCGGGCTCCATCGAGCTCGTGAAGAAAGGATGCTGGCTGGATGACT
>RPOG01006569.1:4264-23058 GCA_008086565.1 Thalassoma bifasciatum | reverse complement strand
GACACGGCGCCGATACAACGGCGGCGAAATCTGAGACAAAAAGAAGTCGGTCAATGGGAAAAAGGAAATGTGATTATGAAGCAGAACAGAAGATAATATTTAAAAATCTGACACAGTTTTCAGCAGGAGAAGAGGAGAAGAGGACGTTAACGCTGTCACCGGGCAGAAGCGAAGAGGAAGAGGAGGAGCCGCTGCCAAAAAACCGAGCCTCTCTGGCGTTTTCCACGAGCCAAGACACACTTCAGTCACACTGTCAGGATGTGGCGGAGGGTGAAACCTGCCCAAATTCAGTTTACACACCTGTTCCTCTAAGCCGGACAGAAATCCCCCCCTCTGTACACCTCCTTCGCACAAACTGCTCCATCTCTGCACCCAAACCCGCGCCAGCCCGCACGCCGTCCCCGCGCCGAGGTCAGAGGTCACCCCGGTCCGCGTTTACCTCCCGGTCCTCGCTCGGCCCCGCGGCCGCTCGCTCGCCGGGCGAAACCTAATTATTCATGATTTTACGTAAGATGATTTGAGAGTAAAATTGGGTCAGAGAACATACTGAGAATGAACCGCGTGAACCCGGCGAGGGAAAAGTTTGATCATGTGGAAAAGTCCCGAAATAAACTATGAGCCGTATTAACACGAGATAAGAAACACATTTATGAAGTCAGGAGGAGAAACAGGCGCCGCTTCGTCATCCGAGCTGGAGGAATAAAAACTTAAAGACGTTTTCCATCAAATCACAGCCGTGTTTCTGATTTAAAGCTGTTCCACAAACACGGACAAAAACATTTACACCAAACTTGCTCTAATGACATATTTATGTTTAACCCCTAAAAAATCATTATTATGAGAAAATTTGGGACAAAAGTCAAAATTTGGAGAGTTAAAACCCTGAGATGTTAAGATACAAAAAAAGGGGAAACCAGCATTTCCTGTCAGCAAATGCAGGATGAAATGCTGAGCTTCACATTTCAACACTCTCCCTTTTCCTTGCAGGAAACTTTAAATGTTAAAATGCTGAGCATCATAATTAAATCAAGTCATGAGAAATTAGACATAAAGACATAAAAAAGTCGAACCACAAAAAACTTGCTCTAATGAGATATTTTTGTTTAACCCCTAATTAATCAATATTATGATAAAACAGTTGAAATTTTTAGATCAATAAACCAAAATTGAAAGTTAAAATTTTGAGATACATCTTCTCCATCTGCTTTAATAAGGATTTAAGAAAATCTGGGATAAAAGTCAAAATTTGGAGAGTTAAAACCCTTAGATGTTAAGATAAAAAAAAAGGAGAAACCAGCATTTCCTATCAGCAAATGCAGGATGTTGAAATGCTGAGCTTCACATTTCAACATTGAACCTTTTCCTGCTGAGCATCATAATTAAATTAAGTCATTAGAAATGAAACACAACGGCATAAAAAAGTCAAAACTTTGAGATAAATGACGATATCTGAAGATAAACAGTCGAAAAAAGACAAATTTGTGACTAAAAAGTCAAAAACTTGGGAAAAGAAAGACAAAATTTTGAGATTCATGTACTTCAACTGGTTTTAATGAGATATTTTTGTAAATGTTAAATCATCATTTTGAGAAAATTTGGGATAAAAGTCAAAATGTGGAGAGTTAAAATCCTGAGATGTTAAGATACAAAAAAACAGGGGAAACCAGCATTTCCTATCAGCAAATGCAGGATGCTGAAATGCTGAGCTTCACATTTCAACACTCGTTAAACGTTAAAATGCTGAGCATCATAATTAAATCAAGTCATGAGAAATTAGACATAAAGACATAAAAAAGTCAAAACTTTGAGATAAATGACGATATCAAAAGTCAAATCTGTGACTAAAAACTCAAAAACTTGGGAGAAGAAACACAAAATTTTGAGATTTGTGTATTCATCTGGCCTTAATAAGATTTTGTTGACAATATTAAGTAATAATTCATAGAAATTTTGAGATTAAAAAAGTCAAATTTGTGACATAACAGTCAAAGGTTTAAGATTAATGATGATTTTCGAAGATAAAAAATTGAACTTTTGAAATAAAAAGAGATAATTAATGCCGTATTTTTGACATAAAAAGTCAAAACTGTGAGATAGTAAAGGCTAAATTTTGACATTCATGTGCTCCATTTGGCTGTAATGAGATTATATTCTCAATATTTAGTTATTTGGAGAAATTTTGAGATAAAAAGTCAAAATTATAATGAAATCTTGAGAAAATTGATATTTCATTTGTGATTCCAATTTTTTCATCTTAACATTTTGACTTTTTTATTCCATATTCACGACTCAATCTGGGCGAAAAAAATGAATCTCAACAAAACCAGTTTTTCATTCATATTTGTTTTTAAACTGGCATAAATGGGCTTCCGTAGACAAAACATCAAAAACGTCCAAACCTTTTAAAAACGAGCTTTTTTTAAACTCTTAACTGTTAAATATTAATAATAAACTTTTACATTATGCGACAGAAAGGTTTCAAACCTGTTAATTAATGATGTTTGATGTGTTTCGTCCCAATGTTTGAAACAGATTTAACCCAAATAGTTGTCACCAGTTTTTAAATTTATGGTTTTACTCCACTAAAAATAAAAACTTAATAAGAAATCCTGATTTAAGACAGACTTTTAGTGAAATTGTCAGTAATTTATCATAAACTCTGCTGATTTTTGAAGCCGTGTGTGAACCATAATGCAGTTCCAGATGCTTTAAATCAGAGATATTTGTTTTAAAAGAGGTTTATAAAAGATTATTACCACACTTTACCTCAGTATACACTCGTCTTTAAGCTCCTTTATCAACATAAAGTAACAAATCATTTTTAATCCTAACATAATAAAACTAATTCATCCATCAGATTTATTCTAATGCAAACATTAAATGTGATTTAAAGACAGTTTTTAGAGGAATATTTAATTTGAAATGCTCCAGCGTGTATTTAATAAGCTTCTGTGCAAAATTTAAAATGAAAGTGGATAAAACTCAGAGCGATAAAAAGGTCACAATTTCTCACTACACCTGTTAAAAATAAGAACGTGCAAAAAAATGCAGCACATTTTTGAGAAACAAAGCAAGAAAACGCTCAAACACTGAGGTTTAATTCTGTATAAACCATTTTATAAAACAGAAATCTCTCATTTAAAGCAGCTTAATTCACATTACTGTAAACTGGCAGCTTTAATAAATCACTAATAACCAGTGAGATTAATGAAAAATTACAACTAATTTCACTACAAGTCATTTGTTAATCAATTTTTCCTATTAAAGGATAATTTTTCTCTATTTTTAACATTTTACAATCAGAATACTACAACCTGGAGGCAAAATTGGATTGAAAATCACTCTGAAATCTGTCAAATATTAAAGTTAAATGTGTTAATAATCAGTCTGTGACACTGTTTGATGGTTTTATATTTATATTTTAACAAAAAAGGCTGTATAGTGTTCACACCAGCAGCTTATAAAATGATGCTTAAATGTCTAAATGATGCTTCAGTATTTATTTTCACAGTTTCCAACCAGGATACAACAAACTGGAGGCAAAAGATGTAGAGAAATCATTCTGTAATCTGTCAAATATTGAAGTTAAATGTGTTTTAAATCATTAGAGGTGACTGTTAGGTGGTTTTATATTCGTATTGCACCGTTTAAAGCCCTTTTTTGAGCAAAAGTAAAGACAAACACTGAGGTAAAATTATGTACACACCACTTAATAAAACAATAATCTCATTTAAAGCAGCTGAAATCACATTATTGTAAACTCACAGCTCCACTTTATCACGTATAAGCAGTGAGATTAATGAACAATTACAGACAATTTCACTTAAAGTCAGGTGTTGATCATCTTTTTTTCAATTAATGTAAACTATATTATTTATTTTTGACATCTGACAACCAGAATACGACAAACTGGAGCAAAACTTGTGTAAAAATGACTCTGAAATCTGTCAAATATTAACATTAAATTGGTTTTAAATTATTAAAGTGGGTTTATAATCAGTCTGTGACACTGTTTAATGGTTTTATATTTATATTTTAACAAAAAAGGCTGTGTAGTGTTCACACCAGCAGCTTATAAACTGATGCTTTAATGCGTAATGAGCTTTATTATCAATTTCCAACCATTTACAATCAGATTGGTACAAAATTTGTGTGGAGACTTGGGTCAAATCTGTCTAATATTTCAGCACAACGTGTTATAACTCATTAAAGGTGGGTTTCAAAGCAGTGTGTGGTTTCATATTTATATTTTTACAGTTAATATTTATCATTTTGAGTCAGGTAAACTGTGGTAGAGCAGCTAAAATCACATTACTGTACACTCACATTTCAACTATATCACTTATTTCCAGTTAGATTAATGAGTAAATTCTGATGTTGAGTATTTTTAACCATTTACAAGCAGAATATTACACATTTCTGTGTGAAAATGTCTCTCGAATGTTTTATAAATCATTGAAAGTGGGTTTTTAATCAGCCTGTGACAGTGTTTGGTGGTTTTATATTTATATTTTAACAAAAAAGGCTGTATAGTGCTCACACCAGCAGCTTATAAAATGATGCTTTAATGCTTCATGAGCTTTATTATTAATTTCCAACCAGATTGGTACAAAATTTGTGTGGAGACTTGGGTCAAATCTGTCTAATATTTAAGCACAACGTGTTATAAATCATTAAAGGTGGGTTTGGTGGTTTCATATTTCTATTTTTACAGTTAATATTTATCATTTTGAGTCCGTTAATCCGTTTTTCTTATGGAAAGATGCTTTATTGAGTATTTTTAACCAGAATATTGCACATTTCTGTGTGAAAATGACTGAGATTTGAAGTTAAATGTTTTATAAATGATTGAAAGTATGTTTTTAATCAGCCTGGTGGTTTTTTATTTGTGTGTTTTATATTTGCAGAGTTTAAAGCCTGTGTAGTGTTCACACCAGCAGCTTATATTACTGACCAAACCAGTATGAAACCAGTCTGCCATTAACTGGCACCAATTCAACGTGTGTTCACCAAACCTACCACACTGAAGCAGTCAAATAACACCACAAAACTAACTTCACAGCCACATTTGTTCCTCTGTGAGCAGCTAAAGGGCTTTAAAGGTGAAACTTATCGGTTTATTTTACTGTAAAACTGTCAAATATGATCCACGGATCGAGTCAACGTATGTTCCCCAAACCGTCCGTGTGTCCGGGAAAAGCGGCTTAAAAGCGGCTGTGAGGCTGAGGACAGCCCGGTGAAAGCTGGTAAAAAGGTAAAAGTGGAGTATTCGCTGTGGTGTCGGTGTGTGGAGAGGCTGCAGAGAGCGGGCAGGCTGCTCCTGAACAGCCCGCTGACGGTGGATTCACCTCAGATGACCCAGGCAGACAGACTGGCTGTCTGCTAGCTCGCCCCGGTTGAACCTCACATTCAGCGGGCAACAACAACACTTGAACCGGCACCGCCGCTCACACTGTCCCCGCTGTCTGCCGGTACTAACACCACCACTAACACCACTAACACCAACACCGGGATTATTCTCGGTAACACTCACTCCGGGAGGGGGGGAAAGCTGGGGGATAGGGAGACAGAGAGGGAGAGGGAGCCAGCCAAAACAAATGAAGCCGACATGAAGGATCCAGAGCCGGGCTGGAGCTGCTGCTGTGAGCGGGGGAGAGCTAACGCTAACCCGGAGCTCCGGGGCTACAGGCCAGCGCTGCGGGGGTGATACCCGTGTTCCGAGCACTTTCTCCCGGGGTGAGGAAAAGTTGGCCACCACAAGACAAAAAAAAAAAAAAAAAAACCACAACCTGAACCGGATGACATTCACTTGTCTGACAAACTATCCTTAAATATCAGTGTTTTAAAGTTACCTGACAGTTACGTCTCTGGGTGTTTTAATCCCACTTCGGCTTCCGTGGAGGTTCACCGGGTGATAGCGAGGTGATCCCCCCGCGGAGAGGCTGCGATGGAGGGCGAAGCTCCATCAGCGGGCGCTAGCAGCAGCAGCAGCCCGGGCAGGGAGCGAGGCAGGCGGCTAGTCTGCCTGCAACCACCCGCTCCAATAACTTCACTTTTGCGGTCACTTTGGAGAGAATTCCCCACAAGGAGTAGAATAAATAAGAAGTTCCCGTTGTGTCCTACCTGTGAGCGGGGTCTGCGTGCAGGGTGCGACCGCCTGGAAGTTGATTATTCCCAGATATCCAGAGTGGTGCGGTGCGGGGCGCATATAGCTAAGGCTGGGTACAGTAAAGATTGTAGCATAGCTAACCTAAAGACAACAGTAGAGAGGAGAAAAAAAAAAAAAAAAAAAAAAGCCTCCTCGTTGCTCATAGGGGGGATCGACGACAAAAACCACATGATCTTTTACGTCAGCATATATTTGCATAGGATGCCAAATTTATGTTTGGCGTGCAGGTGACGTGAAAATGCACAGAAAAGTTTGATGGTGCTGCAGCCGGAGGAGGAGGAGGATGATGGGCTCGGGTTGCGGTGGTGGTGGTGGTGGTGGTGGTGGAGGAGAGGCACAGGCATGCATGCTGCAGCCACGCACCCCCACCACCCCCACCCCCCTCCTCCTGCAGCCCTGATCCTCCTCACCGGTCTGCAGATCCAACAGCATGGGAGGCTGCTGGAGCTGGAGCTGGAGCTGGAGCTGGAGCTGTCCTCCACCAGCTCCACCAGCTCCACCAGCTCCACTGCACATCCACCACTCTGGGTTCACACTTTCACCACTTTATCCATGAAAACTCTCTCTGTGCACACACTCAATGCACTTTAATGTATGGCTTTACTTTTATATATATGTTTCTAACAACACCCACCCTCACAGCATCCATTTAACACCCCCCCAACCACCCACCGTTAAATATTTTATACCTTTTTAAAAACGAGCGTTAGTTTCTGAGCAGTTTCTTCCTCTGAACACCTGTTTGATCCTGGCTGACCTCACAAACAGCAGCTTCAGCTCCGTCCTGCAGCCGTGAAGTGGCGGCGACTCACAAACAGGAATTTCTTCCTCTCAGTTTTTTTTATTTTTTTTGTTTGTTTCTTTTGTTTGTTTTTTTTTAAGGGAAGTTTAAGTTTCCTCCTGGTCTGTGTGTGTGTGTGTGTGTGTGTGTGTGGAGGATTGCTGTCTGCATTTAATCAGGCTCATGTATTTTTGATAAATGTGCTTGTTGTAGCTGATCAGGTGCTGGAAATGTGGAAACATCCACTTCAGGTCTGAGAAAAGACGACGGACAGCGACACCTACAGGACAAACGCTGCCTGTGTTTCCATCACTGAGCCTTTTTTATTAAATATGAGCAAGAAACAATTGATTTTACTCTAAGTTATTTTGTTGTTTTGTTGGAAAACATAATGTTAAAGCCAAATTTACAATTTTTATTCAAAATATTTAATTCAAAACTTCTTTCTATATTTTTTTGCAATAAAATGCATACTTTTCACACTTAAATTAGAATTTAAATCAGTGTTATACACATTTCCTGCCCTCTAAATATGAGCATAATTCACATCAATCTGTTGTTTTATTTTATAACCTTAAATATTTCTGACTCTGTCTTTGCTGTGATTTTGATATTGATCCAATTTCCAGTGATTAAAAGGCTGGAATCACTGATTTATAAAAAATGTAAAAGAAAATAAAAAGTAAAATGAATCTGCACACGAACAGAAAATCAAAGCATAAAAAACTTTGCACTTTTGCAATCAATAATAATAATAATAATAATAATAAAAACTAACCAAACAGTTGAATCACTGATTTATCTTCTTAAAGTAAAACTTATTAATTTACACCCTTTCTCTACTCTTAATTGATGAAAAAACATCCAGGTTTTTCTGTGCTTTTTAGAAATTTATTGATGGAAAACAGAAAATATTTGAATAGAAATAATAAATTCTGTCTTAATCTTGTGTTTTTTCAACAAGAGAAAGAAATGACTCCAGTAAATAATAATAAATAGAATTACATTAAACATCTGTGATGATTCTGTTTTTCTCTGAGTTTTCTTGTTCAGTTCTTAGATTAAAGTTGATGCTTTTTGTTTGGTTTTATTTACAATTAGTCACAAATTAGATTAAATCTGAAAGTGTCCTGCTGTAATACTCTGTCAGACAGTGAAATATTTCTTTAAATGTGTCTAAATATCAGTTTTTACTGTTTTTCTGTTCTACACCAGAGTTACTCAACCAAAGAGACAAACTGTTAAAAACTACCTTTACAAAAGAAACTATACAAGTGGAGAAATGAGGCAAAAACAGCAAAGAGGAGAAATAAAACTGAGTTTGAGGTGGTAAATATTGCCAGAAAAACAACAAAAATTAGCATTTATATTAGGATAAAACCTGGTAAGTACTCAAAAAGTAACAAAAATGGTCCTAGAGTGGCAAAAAAAGAGTGAGAAGTTACTAAAAAAGATTTAAAAATAACTACTAAAGTTAGCAAGAAAGTTTTGGATGAAACTTCAAATTCAGAAAGTAGAAAAAAGTGATGAAAAAAAGTGAAAAATGTTTTTTAAAAAAAAGGTAAAATTGGCGAAAGTCAATGAAAATGGCAAAAAGTTAGGATAATACGAAGAAAATCGTATGTTAGTTTGAAAAAAAAAAAGGTCCAAAAGTGGCAAAAAATAAGTTTAAATTGACAAAAATTGGCAAAAACAACAAAATTTGTCAAGAAAATTTGGAGTGAACCTGTAAAATAGTGAGAAAGTATAAAAAATTGTTCCAAAAGTGTTAAAAAAGAAGGTAAAAGTGTTTAAATGTGTAAAAATCAGACAAAAATTGGCATTTAATTTGGGATAAAACCTGGAAATTCTCAAAGGCAAAAAATCATCCAAAAAATGGTAAAAAATAAAAAAAAATAAAAATAAAAAAAAGAGTGAAAAGTGACTAAAATTAACAAATAGCAAAAGACATTAAAAATAAACTTTTTGAGAAAACTTCAAAAATCCAGAAAGTTGTGAAATTGGTGAGAAAAGTGAAAAAAAAAAAGTGAAAAGTGAAAAAAAAAAATCCCAGTTATCAAAAATGGCAAGAGAGTTGGGATTAAACTTGGTATTAAATCATCAGTTTGTGTCAAAAAATGATCCAAAAGTGGCAAAAATAACAAACATTTGCAAGAAAATTGTAAGTGAACCTGTAAAATAGTGAGAAAGTATCAAAAAATGTTCCAACAGTGATAAAAAAAGCAGGTAAAAGTGTTTAAATGTGTAAAAATCAGTCCCAGTTGTTGTGGTAGTGGGTTGTTGTTGTTGTGCTGTAATTAATGAAACTGTTCATGTTCAAAATGAGTTTGTTTAAAAACAGAGAAGATGGAAATAATCGCACTAAAAATCACAATAAAGGAAATAATAATCACAGTTAGATTATTCTGGTTTGATTCATGTTTTTCTGTCTCATGTTTCTTCAGTTTCACTAATAAAAAAAATAAAAAACTCACCTGAGTTTCTGTGATTTTCTCTCGTGTTCACGTTTCCTGGTTTTTACATTTTTTTTTCTTGTTTCTCTTCATATTTGCTCCTTATTTTGTTTTTCTTCCTGGTTTTCCAGTTTCCTCCCGTCTGATTGGTCTTTATCTGTTTCACCTGAGTCTAATTAATCCCTGAATTTTCTCCTGTGTTTGTGTCAGTCTCTGTTTCCTGCCTTTTCTGTCGTTTATTCTCTGGAAGAGTTTTGGGTTTTGGAGTTTTATTTTGTTACCTGAGACTTTTTAGGTTTTGTTCAAATCTGTATTTTGATTCGTTTCCTGAACCTCATGAAAATAAATGTGTCTCTGATAAAACTGTAAAACTGCAAAATCTGATCCAACACCGAGAAAATAAAAACAGTATCACTGATATAATTACTGACACAGAAACACTTGAATCCTAATTTTTAATTTTCACACTTGTTTGTGTCTTAATTTGTTGTAAATTCTTCGACTTTCTCTTGATTTGTCTTATTGTGTGGGATCTGAATTTCCCTGTGAGGATCATTAATTATTATCTTATTTTATCTTAGATACATTTTACACCAAATTATAGATCGGGAATGTGAATTTTGCTGAAGAATGTAAAAGAAAACAATCAGCAAAAATAATCTACACACAAACAAAAAGTCACAACACAGAAACTTTGAAAGAACAAAAAACAAAAGTGAACCATTAAATCACTTTACTCCTTTTACATTTTCAAAAGGAGCAAAAAGAGGTAAAACTTATTAATTTAAACCTTTTTACATTTGAAATTGACGAAAGAAAAAACAGTTAACCTTATAAATATAACACAATAAAGTTATTCTTATTTTTCTGTGAATATTATTACAGAACTGTATTAATTATAGATGTGACACTTGTCTGTACTTTCGTCAGCAACTATATATATATATATATATATATATATATATACACACACACACACACACACACACATGTATATATATATATATACAATTCCTATAGATAAAAAAAACAGCAAGTCAAAATTTATGTCAATCACAAAATAATCATGTTCTTTATTTTCATTCAAACAGTTCATTTGAATATTATTATTATTATATTGACGGAAAGTGAGTGAGAGGAGCACACACACACACACACACACACACACACACACACAATATCTGTATATAGATATTAAAAAAATCAATATTTCAGATAAATCTGTTCACCTCGTCTCAATCAAACCGCTATTAATTTTAACTTTTGTGTTTTTTTCATAAAGATATCGACAAAAATCATTTTGCAGAAATTAAATCGACTGATTTTTCATCATTTTCTTGTTGTTGTGAGTCTTTGTGGATAAATTCTTGTGATTTTTTTGACTCTTTCTTGCTCTTTTCTCTTCTTTCAGGGTTTTTTTTGCATCTTTTTGTGTTTGTTTTTGTTTTTGTTGGACTCTGCTCTTCACTTCACGTCTGTTTTTAATATTTTACATCTCTTTAAATCTCTTATTTTCATCATATTTGTGCATTTTTTCATGAAGAAAAACCAGAAATCGTCTCTTGTAATAAAGGAGAATAAAATGTTTTGGTGAATTTTTGAGTCGTGTTTCTGTTTAAATCAACTGATTTTTCATCATTTTCTCGTTGTTTTGAATCTTCGTGGATAAATTCTTGTGATTTTTTTGACTCTTTCTTGCTCTTTTCTCTTCTGTCAGGTTGTTTTTATAATAATAATAATAATAATACATTTTATTTAAGGACGCCTTTCATGGCACTCAAGGTCACCTTACAAGAATAAGTGCATTAAAAAAGGACTAAAACAGATATAAAACAAGCAATACAATATAATGGAATATATAACAATAAATTAAAATACAAAACAGTGCAATGGTGGTGAAAGGTCAGAGTTAGGGTTTTGCATCTTTTTGTGTTTGTTCTGTTTCTGATTTTGTTTTTGTTGGACTCAGCTCTTTACTTCATGTCTGTTTTTATTATTTTACATCTCTTTAAATCTCTTATTTTCATCATATTTGTGCATTTTTTCATGAAGAAAAACCAGAAATGTTTTTTTTACAGAGCAGATTTTTCCCTCTCTTGTGATAAAGAAAAATGTTTTGGTGAATTTTTGCGCCGTGTTGCTGTTTTAAGTTTAATGTCTCCTGCACCAAACGGCTGCAGGTGATTAGTGCGTTTGCTCCAGGGCACTGCGGCAGGCCTGTGCTTCATCTCCAGGACGTGAGCGGCACAGTTTGGTGTTTTACGGTGTTTTATGGTGTTTTTTCCTCCTGCTTTAATGTGGCTTTGTGGTGTTTTGGTGATGATGGTGGTTTCATTTCTCGGTGCCAGAAGCTTCCAGGTGGTTTCAGACGATCGACTGTTAAAAAAAAACAGCTTCTGCTCTTAAACCTGTTTCATTTCCTCTGCTTTTCCAGCTCTTTAATTGATCGTTGAGGTTCCCGAGGCCTCGCCGGAGTAAAGCGGAGTTTATTCAGAGTCCAATTGGGCGTCGGCGCCTCCTCAAACTCTCCATCTTTATGCCGGGTGGTGATGCATTTAGGGACAAGCTGCTGAAATTAATGTGGAGCCTTTGGTAGCAGACACGCCGCCGCAGCCCCTGCCATCTTTGCCGAATGGTTTTCTGCAACTGGAAGCCCTCGCCGGTGTCTCCAGAATACACAATCAGGTAATGTTGCCAGGCAAAAGTGCCGGCTCCAGCCAATAAGCAGAGTTTTGGCCAACATTGCTTAGCAACAAAAGTTAAAAACCCAACCACTCAAGGCTTTAAATAGTCTTTAAAAAAGTAATCAAGAGCCGACAGAGTCACAAATGTCTGCAGATAAAAAGGAATCCAGGCGACAAAGAGAAAGAAAAACCTGCCAAACGGAAAAACACAGGAAAGGAAATTAAAGTTTCTCTCCTGTTGTGACCAAAGTTCCTTCTTTATTATTTGGTTATGATAATTTTTTCCTCCAAAACTTTTTCCTGACGCGTGTCGTTGGCTCTCAGAGACAAACATGGTCTATAAAAAAATTCACCTTCTCCTCCACAAACATGTTTATCAAAAAGTCTGAAATTATTCTAAAGTCTGATCCTTAATCTGCTCAGTTTTTCATTCTTTGTGTTTATTAAACCTGATCCTCCTCTTTATTTTGTCTCATTAAACCTTTGTTTGTCCCTCATCGTCATTTTGTGTCTTTTTTATGAATATTTTTGTTTGTAATTTAGTCTCCTGCTGTTTTTTCTCTTCTTTTTGATTCTTTTCTTTCATGTTGTAGTTGTTCTGTGTCTCTGTGGCTGTTTTCATATATTTCTTGTGTCTTTTCACGCTGCTTCTGTGAATCTTTGTGGGTTTTTGTTCCATTTTCTTCATGATTTGTTTCTTTATGGTTGTTTTATGTCTTTCTGTTGTTGTTGTTTTGTCTTCTTTGTTATTCTGTGGTGGCTTAGTGTCTTTTTATTTTTGTTTTTAACCTTTTTTACTCATTTTGTTTGGTGGTTTGTTTCTTTTTGTTGATATTTTCTGTCCCTGTTGTTGATCTGTCTCTTTGTTGTTTGTTTACTGTCTGGATCTTTTCTTCTACTTAGTCGTTAACGATTGTCTCTGTGCTGACCAGTGTTTTCTCTTCCTGGTTGTTTTTATCTCTTTGTTGTTGTTTTTGTCTCTTTGTGGTTGTTTTTGTCTCTTTGTGGTTGTTTTTGTCTCTTTGTTGTTGTCTCTTTGTTTTTGTCTCTTTGTTGTTGTTTTTGTCTCTTTGTGGTTGTTTTTGTCTCTTTGTTGCTGTTTTTGTCTCTTTGTTGCTGTTGTTGTCTCTTTGTTGTTGTCTCTTTGTTGTTGTTTTTGTCTCTTTGTTGCTGTTTTTGTCTCTTTGTTGCTGTTCTCTGTGGTTGTTCTGTGTCTTATCGTGTTTTTTGTGTCTTCGTCTCTGTGGTTTTTTTTGTCTCTTTGTGGTTGTTTTTCAGACCATTTGACTCTTTAACCCGTTGACCCTTTGACTCTTTGACTCTTTGACCCTTTGACCCTTTGACTCTTTGACTCTTTGACTCCTTGACTCTTTGACTCTTTGACCCTTTGACCCTTTGACTCTTTGACTCTTTGACTCCTTGACTCTTTGACTCTTTAACTCTTTGACTCCTTGACTCTTTGACTCTTTGACCCTTTGACCCTTTGACCCTTTGACTCTTTGACTCTTTGACCCTTTGGCTCTTTGACCCTTTGACTCTTTAACTCTTTGACTCTTTGACTCTTTGACTCTTTGACCCTTTGACCCTGAGGCTCAGCTCGCCGTTATCACTCCGTGTTGTTGTAGCTTTTACATAAATAAATCATCTTTACTGAGTTGGGAGTTAAACACAGGTAAGAGAAGCAGGAAGAAACGGCAGAATCACCTGTTTGTGTTTTTTCATCCTGACTCATTACTGCAGAATAAAGCGGCGCTGAGTGACACGCCCAGACGCCACATTTGCATATTATTGTGTTTGGAGGAAGAAAAACACGAACGTGCGAAGAGGAAAGAGACAGGAACGAGGATCAGGAGCACAAAGAGGCTTTCAGCAGGTTTCAGCAGGTTTTCACAGGCACAGCGGCCACAGAAGTCAAAATAAAAACGATCTCAACTTTTCAAACTGCTCATTGAAAAACGGGAACAGCACAACAGAACGCCACCGCCGCCGCCATCATCAACGCCGCCGCCGTGTGGTTTTCTTTCACTTTGTCTCCTGACAGGAGCGTTTGTCTCCTTCCTGCAATTAATCAAACAAAGACGTGAGAAAAAGAGAAATAAAGAGTTTTTTAGAATCGCGGCTCCTCACGCTGAGCTCGCGGCTTTTCTCGCGTCACCGAGACGCCGCACGTGTCACACGCCGACACCTGAGGAGGGCGAGGCCGGAGGCCGCGAACACGGCGTCTGTTTGTTTTTTGATTTATGTCTCATTAAGATGATCAGGAGCGAGAGGCAGCAAAATAAAAGAGAACAATAAAAACACAGAAACTGAGACGTTAATGAGGAAATTTACCCACAAACAGAAAAAGAATCAGAAAAATAAAAAGTGACGTTAAAGTGACAGAAATACAGATCAAGCTGCTTTAACAGCAATTAGGCTTCAATTAAAGTTCGTTTGAGTGTGAAAGGGACAAAATTAATGATCATTACAGA
Source organism: Thalassoma bifasciatum (assembly GCA_008086565.1). Lineage (NCBI taxonomy): Eukaryota > Metazoa > Chordata > Actinopteri > Labriformes > Labridae > Thalassoma > Thalassoma bifasciatum. The sequence goes on along the minus strand of RPOG01006569.1, from coordinate 8,500 downwards.
AAAACTGGAACAGAAACAAAGGATTCAAATCTAAAAATAAAAGATTTAGATCATAAATATTAAATTATTAAACACAAATTTAATTTAAACATCCTCAAAATGTGCTGAAACAATTTGGTCAAAGAGGAAGCTCAAGAGTTAAATGGAGTTAAAGTGAAAAAGTTTCTGTTATAAATGTTTGTTTTTATCTGACTGTTGTTGAATTTAAGACTTAAAGAGGGGCATGTGCTAATTTAAGACTTAAAGAGGGGCATGTGCTAATTAAAGACTTAAAGAGGGGCATGTGATAATTTAAGACTTAAAGAGGGGCATGTGCTGATTTAACACTTAAAGAGGGGCATGTGCTCATTAAAAAAATTAAAAGAGGGGCATGTGCTCATTAAAAAAATTAAAGAGGGGCGTGTGCTAATTTAACACTTAAAGAGGGGCATGTGCTAATTTAAGTCTTAAAGAGGGGCGTGTGCTAATTTAAGTCTTAAAGAGGGGAATGTGCTAATTTTAGACTTAAAGAGGGGCATGTGCTAATTTAACACTTTAAGAGGTGCATGTACTAATTTAAGTCTTAAAGGGGGGCATGTGCTCATTAAAAAAATTAAAGAGGGGCGTGTGCTAATAAAAGACTTAAAGAGGGGCATGTGATAATTTAACACTTAAAGAGGGGCGTGTGAGAATTTAAGACTTAAAGACTTAAAGAGGGGCATGTGCTGATTTAACACTTAAAGAGGAGCATGTGCTCATTTAAAAAATTAAAGAGGGGCATGTGCTTATTAAAGACTTAAAGAGGGGCATGTGCTAATAAAAGTCTTAAAGAGGGGCATGTGCTCATTTAAAAAACTTAAAGAGGGGCATGTGCTCATTAAAGACTTAAAGAGGGGCATGTGCTCATTAAAAATACTTAAAGAGGGGCATGTGCTAATTTAAAACCTGAAGAGGGGCATGTGCTAATTTAGGACTTAAAGAGGGGCGTGTGCTAATTTAACACTTAAAGAGGGGCATGTGCTAATTTAAGTCTCAAAGAGGGGCATGTGCTAATTTAAGTCTTAAAGAGGGGCATGTGCTAATTTAAGACTTAAAGAGGGGCATGTTCTACTTAAAGACTTAAAGAGGGGCATGTGCTAATTTAAGACTTAAAGAGGGGCATGTGCTAAATATAGACTTAAAGAGGGGCATGTGCTTATTTAAGTCTTAAAGAGGGGCATGTTCTACTTAAAGACTTAAAGAGGGGCATGTGCTTATTTAGGCGTAAAGAGGGGCATGTGCTTATTTAAGACTTAAAGAGGGGCGTGTGCGAATTTAAGACTTAAAGAGGGGCATGTGCTTATTTAAGGCTTAAAGAGGGGCATGTGCTAATTAAAGACTTAAAGAGGGGCATGTGCTTATTTAAGACTTAAAGAGGGGCGTGTGCGAATTTAAGACTTAAAGAGGGGCATGTTTTAATTTAAGACTCAAAGAGAGCATGTTCTTATTAAAGACTTAAAGAGGGGCACGTGCTAATTTAAGTCTTAAAGAGGGGCATGTGCTAATTTAAGACTTAAAGAGGGGCATGTGCTAATTTAGGACTTAAGATGGGGCATGTGCTAAATAAAGACTTAAAGAGGGGCATGTGCTTATTTAAGTCTTAAAGAGGGGCATGTTCTACTTAAAGACTTAAAGAGGGGCATGTGCTAATTTAGGCGTAAAGAGGGGCATGTGCTTATTTAAGACTTAAAGAGGGGCATGTGCTAATTTAAGACTTAAAGAGGGGCATGTGCTAATTTAAGACTTAAAGAGGGGCATGTTCTACTTAAAGACTTTAAGAGGGGCATGTGCTAATTTAGGACTTAAAGAGGGGCATGTGCTAATTTAAGACTTAAAGAGGGGCATGTGCTAATTTAGGACTTAAAGAGGCCGCACAAGAATAAGTTCTGAATTTCTCCCCGCACACTATTAAATTCTGAATTTCTCCCCGTATTCGATAAATTTCTGAATTTCTCCCCGTACACAATTAAACTCCGAATTTCTCCCCGTACACAATTAATTTTGATTTTTTCCCCGTACACGATTAAATTCTGAATTTCTCCCCGTACACGATTATTTTCTGAATTTCGGGGGCATGTGCTAGTTTAAGTGAATTTCTCCCCGTACACGATTAAATTCTGAATTTCTCCCCGTACAAGATGAATTTCTGAATTTCTCCCCGTACACGATTAAATTCTGAATTTCTCCCCGTACACGATTTATATCTGAATTTCTCCCCGTACACGAATAAATTCAGAATTTCTCCCCGTACAAGATGAATTTCTGAATTTCTCCCCGTACACGAATAAATAGACTTAAAGAGGGGCGTGTGCGAATTTAAGACTTAAAGAGGGGCATGTTTTAATTTAAGACTCAAAGAGAGCATGTGCTTATTAAAGACTTAAAGAGGGGCACGTGCTAATTAAAAACTTAAAGAGGGGCATGTGCTAATTAAAAACTTAAAGAGGGGCATGTGCTAATTAAAAAAATTAAAGAGGGGCATGAGGAGGAGGTGTAGAGGAGTTAAGAGGAGCAGGGGGAGTTTTTTTCCTGGTCTTTGTTTTTGTGTTTATTGAGATTCAGACGCTTCACCTGAATAATAACATCCACTCAAACCTGGGGCTCATTTACACACACACACACACACACACACACACACACTCACACACACACACACACACACTCTCACACACACACACACTCACACACACACACACTCACACACACACACAAACACACACACACACACACACACACACACACACACACACAGGTTTGTTTAAAAAGCTCCTGATTCCACAGAAATAAAAACGTGACGTCCCTGCAGAACGTTATCGTCTCGATCTGCAGCCGCTCGCTGTTTCTCTGCAGCTTCGCGGCGAATTTACAATCGTTTAATTATCGCTGATGCTCACGCTCGCACACGCTCGCACACGCCCCAAAGGATGCTGGGAGAGACAGAGATGTGCAAAAATGTGGTGTGAGGAGAGTAAACGAACAAAAAACAAATATTTCTTCTCACAGAGGTGACGGCGTTCGCTGATGCTCCTCCTGCTGCTGAACCTGAGTCTCTGCTGACAATAAATAAATAAATCACCACATTAAATATGGATTTAAAACTATTTTCCTTCTATTTTGAATTTCTCAATGCAGACATTTGAATTCCCTCAAAAATAATGTTTGTTAAATATATTTTACCTAATTCTTTATGAGTAGCAAAGCATCAAAGAGTCAAAAAATGAAAAAAAAGGAAACAATAATGATCGTGATATCAACTTATGCTTCTAAAAATAGATATGCATCAAAAAATGTGTTTACTCTTTTTCTGAAAACTGAAATAAAAGTCAGGCAATAATGTTTTTTTGTAAATATTTCTTAAATATGTTTGAATTTCAGGATTAATGAAAAAACAACTTCTGGCTGATTAATTTAATTGTGTTTGTTGTTCAGTGTTTTCACCACACGGGGGCAGCGTCGAGTCGCTGTAGAATCAGACGACGGCGTTTCTTCGCTCTGAGACTAAAACCTGCCGAGGTCAAAGGTTAAAGACTGAAAATGTTCAGAGAGAAACAGATAAAGAGATGAAGAGGAGAAAAGAGACTTCATCGTTAAAGTGATTTAATTAAAAAGACAAAGAAAGGAGGAGAAACATCTTCATCTCAGCTTTTAACCAGACAGTGAATTATAATTAACCTCAGAAACTGAAGAGCTTTAATCATGGAGTTTAAAAAACTCACAGCACAAGAAGAAGAATCAGCAACAGGACGGTTGACGAGGAGAAACGAGGAGAAACGAGGAGAAACGAGGAGAAACAAGGAGAAACAAGGAGAGGGAGGAGGAGACGTGATTTTCCTCAGGAGCTTTCATCACTTTTCCTCCAACATATGGGTCAATGAGGTGACGTCCCCTTTTTTTGTGTCTGAGTGCAATGTTTCCTTCCATCATGAATTGAGTATTTCATCACATGTATTTCTTTATTCTATGAAACCTGTGTTATTTGAACACATCTTTAAACTATTAAAATATAACATGTTTTTTTGTGTTTTGGTTCCTCAAACCCCCAAAATGTCAGGTGGTGCAACCGTCCTGACAAGTATCCACAGTAATTAAACTCTAAAAATTGAATGTCAGTTATTGTAAATGGAAATTAAAAATACAGTGGCATTATTTTATGTTTGAACCTTTTTAAATAAAACATTCTTTGCAAATAAAAAGAATTTTAAAGCTGTTGAGAAATGT
>RPOG01006568.1:0-20418 GCA_008086565.1 Thalassoma bifasciatum | reverse complement strand
CCAGGCGAATATGGGTCAATGACATGATGTCCCTTTTTTGTGTCCGAGTGCAATATTTCCTTCCATCATGAATTGAGTATTTCATCACATGTATTTCTTTATTCTATGAAACCTGTCTTATTTGAACACATCTTTAAACTATTAAAATATAACATGTTTTTTTGTGTTTTGGTTCCTCAAACCCCCAAAATGTCAGGTGGTGCAACCGTCCTGACAAGAATCCACAGTAATTAAACTCTAAAAATTGAATGTCAGTTATTGTAAATGGAAATTAAAAATACAGTGGCATTATTTTATGCTTGAACCTTTTTAAATAAAACATTCTTTGCAAATAAAAAGAATTTTAAAGCTGTTGAGAAATTTAAAAAACTTTTGTCCCGTAATTTTCACCTTGTCAAATGTCAGGGTGGTGCAACCGTAACATTAGACTTTTATTTTAAAGTGAAGAGAATAAAACAGGAAACAGGAAACTGCATCAGCCAGAGGAGCCCAAATGACATTTGTGACCAAGTGGAAAAGTTTGTAGATTTCTCTGAAATACTGATAAAAAAGGTTTTTTCACTTCATTGGTGACTGGAACAATTTCCATGTCAGGTGGTACAACCAATGTAATAATGTGAAATGTTATTTTAACATCAAATTATTTATCTTATTCACAAATAAAAGAAATGAAACACACAAAATGAAAATGTATGAGTCACTACAGACACTTGAGAGATACTTGCCAATAATTTCACACAGAAAAAATAACAGGAACATATAAATATATTTTCATATATTTGGTTGCNGTCCCTTTTTTTGTGTCCGAGTGCAATATTTCCTTCCATCATGAATTGAGTATTTCATCACATGTATTTCTTTATTCTATGAAACCTGTGTTATTTGAACACATCTTTAAACTATTAAAATATAACATGTTTTTTTGTGTTTTGGTTCCTCAAACCCCCAAAATGTCAGGTGGTGCAACCGTCCTGACAAGAATCCACAGTAATTAAACTCTAAAAATTGAATGTCAGTTATTGTAAATGGAAATTAAAAATACAGTGGCATTATTTTATGCTTGAACCTTTTTAAATAAAACATTCTTTGCAAATAAAAATAATTTTAAAGCTGTTGAGAAATGTAAAAAACTTTAGTCCTGTAATTTTCACCTTGTCAAATGTCAGGGTGGTGCAACCGTAACATTAGACTTTTATTTTAAAGTGAAGAGAATAAAACAGGAAACAGGAAACTGCATCAGCCAGAGGAGCCCAAATGACATTTGTGATCAAGTGGAAAAGTTTGTAGATTTCTCTGAAATACTGATAAAAAAAAAGTTTATTCAGTTCATTGGTGACTGGAACAATTTCCATGTCAGGTGGTACAACCAATGTAATAATGTGAAATGTTATTTTAACATCAAATTATTTATCTTATTCACAAATAAAAGAAATGAAACACACAAAATGAAAATGTATGAGTCACTACAGACACTTGAGAGATACTTGCCAATAATTTCACACAGAAAAAATAACAGGAACATATAAATATATTTTCATATATTTGGTTGCACCACCTGACATTTTTGGGTGCTCAAATTAAAAATACTAAAAAATAATGAACCTAAAAACTTTGAAATGTTGGTCAACTACTGAAATCTGTTAGAAAACATAATTCTTCTCTCAGAAATATGTTTTTATCCATTTTCAAAGAACTTTTTAAAAATACGTTTTTAGACCCTCTTTTTGTCATTGACCCATATACATGTTTGGGAAAAAAAATTGAACACTTTTCTTCAGGCCCTAAAAAGAATAAAAAATATCCTGACAAAGACTAATATGAATTTCCACCACATGAACCATTGAATTTAGGAGTAAATAACTTTTTGATATGTGTCCACTGTAGTGACCACTATGCACCACAGGGTTAATGACAGTTGTGTTCAGCATTTCGTGCTTCAAACTCACATCAAACATGTTTTTAAGCCCAGATTTCGGACCTGTTTCAGATTTATCCTCATTGGCTGATTTCAGCTCTGTCTTTTCTCTGAACCGGAGCACCGTCCAATCAGAGACCGTCATCCCGTGTGGGGGCGTGTCTGTCAGTGAAAAAAAACTTCCTGAAAGCCAGTTCTGCTGTTCCCTCGAATACCTCTCCTCCGCTGAGTCTCCTCCATCCTTTCCCCATGTCTCCTCCGAGCAAATGAAGACAAATGTGACAGTCTTCAACATGGCGCCTCCGGGACTACTTCCCTTGTTGGAGGAGAGAGGAGAGAGGTGACGTCATTCAGCGTAAATAAGACACACCCTGTTTCTTTTCGAGGTGCGAGCTACAGACGAGACTTCAGGACCCCCAGAGAGGTAGGATGTTCCAGATGTTGTTATTGCCACCTGAGCGATTTTTTTTTCTCACTTATTCCGTTTTTTCCATCAAGTAAACTGTAAAACGAACCCAGAGGCTGAAATGTGAAGAGTCTAAATTTAGTGTTTATACTTTGATGATGTCAGAGGGACGGCTCCCCAGTAGGTTACATAACTTAAAACAAGACATTTTCCTGGTCTTATCAGTAGAATGTAGCTCATATTAAGAATGATATAACATTTTTTCTCTAAAAGAAGACATTAGATTTCAGTTTTTTTGCAGTGGATATGTGTCTGTGATTCCGATTCACTGTGAAACCCTTTCCTTTCTGCCCAGCCAGCTCTTCAGTGTGAAGCTTGAAGAGAAGAAACATCCTTTGCTTCACTCTAACAACCACTTGTTGGTAAGTGGGTCGTTGACAAAAAGAGGGTCTAAAAGCGTATTTTGAAAAAGTTCTATGAAAATTGATAAAAAAACGTATTTCTGAGAGAAGAATTATGTTTTCTAACAGATTTCAGTAGTTGACCAACATTTCAAAGATTTTAGGTTCATTATTTTTTAGTATTTTTAATTTGAGCACCCAAAAATGTCAGGTGGAGCAACCAAATATATGAAAATATATTTATATGTTCCTGTTATTTTTTCTTTGTGAAATTATTGGCAAGTATCTCTCAAGTGTCTGTAGTGACTCATACATTTTCATTTTGTGTGTTTTATTTCTTTTATTTGTGAATAAGATAAATAATTTGATGTTAAAATAATATTTCACATTATTACATTGGTTGTACCACCTGACATGGAAATTGTTCCAGTCACCAATGAACTGAATAAACTTTTTTTTATCAGTATTTCAGAGAAATCTACAAACTTTTCCACTTGGTCACAAATGTCATTTGGGCTCCTCTGGCTGATGCAGTTTCCTGTTTCCTGTTTTATTCTCTTCACTTTAAAATAAAAGTCTAATGTTACGGTTGCACCACCCTGACATTTGACAAGGTGAAAATTACAGGACAAAAGTTTTTTAAATTTCTCAACAGCTTTAAAATTCTTTTTATTTGCAAAGAATGTTTTATTTAAAAAGGTTCAAGCATAAAATAATGCCACTGTATTTTTAATTTCCATTTACAATAACTGACATTCAATTTTTAGAGTTTAATTACTGTGGATACTTGTCAGGACGGTTGCACCACCTGACATTTTGGGGGTTTGAGGAACCAAAACACAAAAAAACATGTTATATTTTAATAGTTTAAAGATGTGTTCAAATAAGACAGGTTTCATAGAATAAAGAAATACATGTGATGAAATACTCAATTCATGATGGAAGGAAATATTGCACTCGGACACAAAAAAAGGGACATCACGTCATTGACCCATATTCGCCTGGGGATGGCAGTATTCAGTCGTTTTCTTCAGGCTCATTCCACTGTTTTTTGTCTCACCCAGACCACATTAGACCAGGTCCAGGTCCTGAACCACTACACTTAGACTCTTCAAACCTGGACTGAATTAATGATCAGAGTCTAAGCATTCATAAAAACACAGTCTGTGATTTGTGAAACCTTTATTCTTTTTGTGAAAATGCAAGAAAGGCTCATTTCACTGGTCCTGTTCAGAGAAAAACAGTGAAATGAGCTTTTTTGCATTTTGGGGGTTTGAGGAACCAAAACACAAAAAAACACGTTTTATTTTAATAGTTTAAAGATGTGTTCAAATAAGACAGGTTTCATAGAATAAAGAAATAAATGTGATGAAATACTCAATTCATGATGGAAGGAAATATTGCACATGGACACAAAAAAAGGGACGTCACCTCATTGACCCAGGTTCATTCTGCTCCACTCTCTCAGATGTTATCTTTGGTTTTATTATAGTCATTGTAAAAGCAGCTGTTTGATCAAGCCAGTTATGAACTTCTACCTGACAGATGAGAGGTCAGTTTGTTAGTCGTGCAACCACAAGGAAACATTCATAAACTTAAATCAGATTATTTTTAGACAGAATTCTGACTGTGGAAAGTCAGTCTGGAAACAAACACAGCAGCTCTGCCTCCACTCCACAGTCTAAACAGGTGAGTGTCAAATATTGTTAGATTAATAAAAAATGTGACAGATCTGTTGATTATTAACCGAGTCAAGCTTTGTGCTCCCTGACAAACTGATGCCTTTTGTCTGGTTAGCCGTACTGGTCAGTGGTTTTCTAGAGTTTACACAGTTTTTCTATAATCAAGGGTACATTTCACGTCCATTGGACAAACCTATAAATTTTTCTAAATATTGATTTCAAGTAATGACCAATTTTATATTGTCTCATTTTGGTGATATTTCACTTTCTTTTAACACAGGAAGTTAATACAATTTAGCAAAAAATGCAAATTGTGTATTTGAATTTGCAGTTTTGATGCTGTCCGATTTCTTAAATGTCAAGTTTGCCCTTCAATATTAATACTAAAATACCAGTTTTATTCTATTATTTTCTGCATTATTTGTTCAAAGTAGTCATTAAAATAAGACAAAGCTGTTTAACAAACTATTCAAATATTTACTATCCATAAAATTATTTACTTTGTTTGTGTCCAAGAAATCAGTGTCAACTGTTACCCTAATGAAAAAACCCCATAAATCAGCAAAAGTTTGTTTTTAAAGTCACATGACTCAAACCATATGAGATCACAGCCTTTTTGGTGGGAACTTTGGAGAAAGTTTGATATTTTTCAACTCCTCCTCATTAATATTTCATCCAAATGGTTGTCTGTGAGTGGTGCGATTTAATTGGTCGTCAACTGTGTTATCGTCATTTTCTTGCTTAGTTGCTGTTGATGTTAAAATGACCAAAANAGACGTCTGAATTCCTTGAAACAAGTTTAAAAAAATACTAATGGGTTAAAAAATGTTTCTTGTATTAAGGGATTTAAATTTCTAAAAACTTGAAGAACAAATTTTTCTTATCCCACTGGCAGATAGTTTTACTAGTTAAAAGCTATTCAGACATTTTTCTCTTTAAATAACTCAAAAAATTCTTTTTCACGCTCAACAACATGAACTTTCAAAAACGAACTTGGGCTGTTTTTCTCCCCAGTGTTTCGTTCAGGTTTTAGTTAGTTTGAGTTGATTTTTCTTTTCTTTAATCAAAACTAAAAATGAATAAATAAACCCTTGGGGTCCCAGATACCAGTGCATGTTAAATTAGGGATCGCGACTCAAAAGGGTTGAGAACCACTGGTTTAAGGAATGAGAAATTACTCATTGCATCAGCTGGGGTTAAAAAAGATAATGGATCATGTAGGACTTACCCAATAGGAGGCTTGTATTTATTTGTTTAGGTAAATCCAGGTGGTGACTTACTTTTTGGCCTGGCGGTTTATTTTGCTGCTGCTGAGTTTACTATCTAAAAATAAGGAGCAGATTAATGAGAAGAAGAACTAAAAGCCACATTAAGACGTCACTATATGCTCTCTCCTCCCGTCTTTGCAGATACAATGGCGTCACAGAGCCATCTGTCCAAGGCCAACACCTCCTTCTCTCTGGATCTCTTCAAACAGCTGAGTGATAAGAAAAAGACGGCCAACGTCTTCTTCTCTCCTTTCAGTGTCTCCTCAGCTCTGGCCATGGTGATGCTCGGAGCCAGAGAAAACACAGCTGCACAGATGTCAGAGGTACAGGCCGCACACACACACACAAACACACACACCTGCTCTGTATTTGTGTGTGTTTGGAAAAACTCAGCTGTCTCTTTGGTTCAACCTAAAGATGCAGACTTAGCTCTGTTATGCAGCTTCTTCATAAATAAAGAGAATCCAGCTCCTCTGTACCGTGGTCAGGCAATGAAAGACAGAAGCCAGGGTCAGAGTGAATCACCAGACTTTCCTCTCACCTTCAAAGATCTGTTCAAACTCGGACTCACTTTTATGGGGGCAACTCTGTTACTTTGCTTTAGTAACAAAATATTTTTTTAATGATGTGCTTCTCCTGGTAACAGCTAAGTCTAGCAGCTCTCTATAATTTCTCTGTTATTTTGTATCTCTTTTTTATTAAACAATGGATTTTTCTGTCAAATACTGATGGAAGTGTCTGTGGGAAGAGGAGTTTATTCAACAGAGGAACTCCTTGCACTACAATGGAATAAATCTGGAGGATATTATCACCCTGTTCCAGCTGAGCTAAAGAAGCGTTTCCGTGGATGCTGTGCTGGTGCAAAAGTAAAGGCCAGGAGTTGGAGTTATAAGCCCTTTTTCCATCAGTCATCATGGGAAATGTCAACTCTCTGCCAAAGAAAAGTGATGAACTGGAGACATTGGTGAACACCCAGAAAGTTTAACCGTGAGTGAAGCCTCATGTGCTTCACTGAAACCTGGTTGAATCAAAAACATCTCTGACTCCTGGGTGGATCTACCTGCTTTCACTCTGATACCTGCAGACAGAGATGCTAGGATTAATGGAAGAATATAAGGTGGAGGACTGGCTTTATTTTTAAGTCAGAGATGGTGTAACCCTGCTCAGATTACTGTCAAAGAGAAGATGTGTTGTCCTATCAAACTGTTGGCAGTTGGTTTGAGACCACACTACCCTCTACGGGAATCCAGTCACATAATAAAAATCGTTGTGTACATTCTTCCCATAGCAACGGCTGAAGTCCACTGTGATGTCATTCAGGATCTGTTGCCAGGATACAGACTCAACATCCTGAAGCACTCAGAGTAATCTCAGGAGACTTCAATCATGTCACACTCTTCTCCCACCTGACTGGATGTACACAGTTTGTTAACTGTCTGACCAGAGAGAAAACAACACTTGATCTGCTGTATGCTAATGTGAATTCATGACCATGACTGGTGAAGAAGTCCAGTTCAGTCCTGGACCCTGTGGAGTTGGAGGCTGACAAGAGAATTATGGACAAGCTGTCGTCTCTGATGGACTTTTCTACTTAATTCATTCATTTCTTCTTCTACTGTTCTAAGTGCCACTCAGTGGCAGCTTGTTGTAGCAGCATTGCTGTGACTGTGAATTTCCCCTCTTATCTTACTTGAGAAGTGTAAAAAAGACCATAAAGCTGCAAGTAAAGCCACAGTAAATGAACACCACGTGTCAAACTCTGTCTTGCCATGAACCAGGAAGTTGTTGTAGCTCCTTCTTATAAGGTCCAATCTGAGTCACATTCCACCTGTGTGATCAAAGTCCACCTCTGAACACATCCACACACATTCTCTGCTGCTGCAATAGCACCACCCTCTGGGTATCAGGGCTCAGTGTTTAGGGTGATGCACTGGTCCTGAGATATTTTGATTTATGGCCTTCTGCAGTAAGGTGCAAACTAATTCTGAACTTTTTGTAGTTGTCACTCATTGCTTTTATTTGTCTTTTTTTCTCTGCAGATCCTGAAGACTCAGGAGTGTCAGGATGAGGTCCACACTGGATTTAGCCAGCTGCTGAGAGAGCTCAACAAGGCAGAAAGTCCATGTGCTCAAAGTGTGGCCAACTGGTCGTGTGGGGTATTTTATTTTGATTTTTAGCCTTGTACAATAAGGTGTAAACAAAGTCTGAACTTTTTGTAGATGTCACTCATGTCTTCTTTCTCTGCAGTGCCTGAAAACTCAGGATCGCCAGGATCCATGTGCTCTGAGTGTGGCCAACCGGCTGTATGGGGAGAAGTCCTACCAGTTTTCTGAGGTACATATATACACACACACACACACACACACACACACACATATATATATATGTTTCACTGCAAATCGGTTGTTTGTTCTCTGTTAATCTTTAGACAAAAGGCTAAGGGGTGATGAATAAGGGGTGGGAATGGGGCCATACCTGCCAAAACTCCTGTTTTTTCTGTACTGTAACATAGTTTATAGTAGTGTGAAAAAACAGAAAACAACTGGCAGCAAGGTTGCCATTATATTACTNTCCGCGCGCATTCGCGCGCGTCTTGGATGAGATCAACCTGCGCGTCAATTAACAGCAGACTGCTGCGCTCTCTCTCTCCCTCTTTCGCGTCAGTGCGCTAAAATCGCCAGATTTTACTGCTGAACACGATTGCAGAGCAGGCGGTTTCTCGTTCCAATCTTTTTTTAAACTTCTGATTTCAAAACAAAAGCCGGGCAAGGTCGTCCAAAATGTTCGCAAAAGAGAAACAGCAGAACAGCTGAAGGAGAAAAGAGGCTGAAAAAAAAAAACTCAAACGAGACCGCTGGAGTTAGCTGAGGTATGATGCAGATAATAATTCACAACGTAACTTATCAGCTATCTCTTCTAAACTGTAGTCTCAATACCTTTAACTGTAAACTTAATGTAATCATTCTTGAGGGCTGTGGGTAAGAAAACGCGCGAGACAACTCCTGTGTCGCGCGTCGGGATACCTTCAATTGACCTTTCATCAACGTAGAAAAAACGCACATCACCCTGAGCAACCTTAAAGTGGCAGAGCAAGAAATGAAACATGAACTTCATTAAAGAACTCTGATAACATTTAAATTAATGATTTGGTGAAACTGAAAATAAGTCAGTTAAAGTCTCATCTTACAGTAAAGTTTGTTTGAAGGAATGAATTTTTTTCTCTCATAAATAAATCAGGAGATCTGTTCATTGTTAGCATTAGGAGATCACTCAGCATTGTTTAGGTCCAGCTACATCATATCAGCTTAACACGGTTCAAGAGTAGAGCATAAAGACTCCTATGTAATAATATTCTACACATGGGCCCATTAAAGTTCCTTTGAGATGAAGGACTTCATGAATAAGAAAATGCTTTTTAATTGATTCCTTTTGCATCAAAACTATTTCTTTGCCTAATTTTGAAAGTAAAATGTTCATTTTTCAAAACAAAAGTCACGTTCCTGGGCCAGCAGTTGAAGTGGAGGGACCAGTACATTTGATTTGCTGCTGGCCCTCAAATTGGCTCTAATGTCAACCCCTGACATTCACAGCCAACTGTCTTTTAATTCTGCTTGATTTTTCTCTCAAAATGCATCAGATTGATGCTTTTAAATGCAAAATATTCAAAATTTTCTTCCGGGGGAGCATGCCCCCGGACCCCCCTAGAGGGGTTTTGTACTTGTCACCTTTTTCAGCCCTGACCCGTTTTCATGCCTGGGTTTGATAATCAGATATTGATTACATGCAGATCTTGATACTTGGATATATATCACAATGGACATTATTATCTTCCGGACCTTTGCTTTGAGAAATTTTATCTAACTGGACCTCTTAAAACTTTAGTTGCATACCACTGCTCTACGGGAATCCAGTCACATAATAAAAATCGTTGTGTACATTCTTCCCATAGCAACGGCTGAAGTCCACTGTGATCTCATTCAGGATCTGTTGCCAGGATACAGACTCAACATCCTGAAGCACTCAGAGTAATCTCAGGAGACTTCAATCATGTCACACTCTTCTCCCACCTGACTGGATGTACACAGTTTGTTAACTGTCTGACCAGAGAGAAAACAACACTTGATCTGCTGTATGCTAATGTGAATTCATGACCATGACTGGTGAAGAAGTCCAGTTCAGTCCTGGACCCTGTGGAGTTGGAGGCTGACAAGAGAATTATGAACAAGCTGTCGTCTCTGATGGACTTTTCTACTTAATTCATTCATTTCTTCTTCTACTGTTCGAAGTGCCTGAGTCACCGTCGAACAACATCGTCGTAACGACACTGACACTTAAAGGGGAGAATAGAATGAACTCTTCACATTTTTTCTGGTATTTCGACGTTCATTTCGGTGTCATTTACTTGTGGTGCACAGTTTGAGACAGAACGGTACTTGGTCCTTCAACAACATCGAGGAAAAATATTCCAGGTTAGACTCAGTGTAAGGTGGTGTGTGATCAAAGTCCACCTCTGAACACATCCACACACATTCTCTGCTGCTGCAATAGCACCACCCTCTGGGTATCTCCCGAGTCACAAATCCCACTACGTGACCAGGACTCTATAAAACTAAATACCGGAAGATGTCATTCCACGTTTGATTAAGACTTGAAAAACATCAACAGTGAGTAACGAAAATAAACAGAAAAAAAGAGACGTCTAGGACTTCTGAGTCCTCACAGTCCTACTCCAGGTGTGACCTAAATCGGTCGACGACTCTCTCGAGAACAAGGCAGAAAGTCCATGTGCTCAAAGTGTGGCCAACTGGTCGTGTGGGGTATTTTATTTTGATTTTTAGCCTTGTACATTAAGGTGTAAACAAAGTCTGAACTTTTTGTAGATGTCACTCATGTCTTCTTTCTCTGCAGTGCCTGAAGACTCAGGATCGCCAGGATCCATGTGCTCTGAGTGTGGCCAACCGGCTGTATGGGGAGAAGTCCTACCAGTTTTCTGAGGTACATATATATATATACACACACACACACACACACATATATATATATATATATATGTTTCACTGCAAATCGGTTGTTTGTTCTCTGTTAATCTTTAGACAAAAGGCTAAGGGGTGATGAATAAGGGGTGGGAATGGGGCCATACCTGCCAAAACTCCTGTTTTTTCTGTACTGTAACATAGTTTATAGTAGTGTGAAAAAACAGAAAACAACTGGCAGCAAGGTTGCCATTATATTACTGTAAAATAAACAGTTTTTTACTGTAAAAGAAATTTACAGTACTTTACTGTTCATCACCTTGTGGCCATCTGTGAGGAGGGCACACAGTGGACATGAGACCCTACTGTACATGAGTGTAACATGAAGGTCACATAGGCTGTCTTTGCCCTTGCACAGTCCAGCTGTCAATGCTCCTCAGTTCGGACAGTTGTTGATGGCAGAGGATATTATTGAATAATGGTACCTTCTTCTGTCAAGCTCTAGATAAAAAGTCATCTGAATATATTGTATAAGCTCATATCCACTGTGTGCCCGCCTCACCCATGGTTACATCGGACATTGCAATCAACTCTAGGAAAATGCCCACTCTTCTACAACTACTGTATTTTACCGTGATTTCAAACATGAGCATACCGTTATGGGTCTTTGTGTTTTCGCTTCAAATTTACCAGACCACAATGCATTGCTGACTATGGTACAAAACTGTGTTACAAGNCGAAGTTTCTTATATCCCCGATAAAAACTACCCACGAACGGCAGCTGTCAACTATCGTAAAACAAAACATATAACGCGGTTTTTAGCGTCCAATAACTAATGAGAAACCAACTTCTCAGGAAAAAAAAACACCTGTACACCATGCAGCCAGATGACATCGTTATACTACCTTAGCAAAAGGATGAGACAAACATTTCTACGAGGTATCGTAATTTTTTTAAGTTTTCCCGGCTCATATCTGGAATACATGGGGAGGCGGGGCTTATGACCTATACTGCAGCCAGACACCAGGGGGCGGGGCTTATGACCTATACTGCAGC
Source organism: Thalassoma bifasciatum (assembly GCA_008086565.1). Taxonomy (NCBI): domain Eukaryota; kingdom Metazoa; phylum Chordata; class Actinopteri; order Labriformes; family Labridae; genus Thalassoma; species Thalassoma bifasciatum. The sequence goes on along the minus strand of RPOG01006568.1, from coordinate 8,716 downwards.
CAGACACCAGGGGGCGGGGCATCTGCTGGAGGCTTCAGTTTGAGCCGAACGTCGTTACGTCCACTCATTATACAGTCTATGGTTACAACAGCATGACTTTGTAGTAAAAGAGTGCAGGTACTAGACTGGTCAGCCTGAAGTCCAGACCTGTCTCTCATTGAAATGTCCAACATTATGAAGTGTGAAATGAGTGACCTTGCTTCATGTCTTCTTCTTCTGCTCTTCAGGTAAAATTAAGGATGTGCTGGCTCAGGGTTTGTTGGACAGCGACACTCGGCTGGTGCTGGTCAACGCCATCTACTTTAAAGGAAACTGGAAAAATAAGTTTCCATTCTCATGCAATGTTGAGTTTAGACTCAACAAGGTAATGCTGATCACACAAAAAACAACAATGAATAAAAGGTTTAAAAACTGAGGAGTCAGCATCAGAGGTCTAGTGTTGTGTTCAGAATGAAACCAAGGAGGTGAAGATGATGCGTCAGAAAAAACATTTCCCTTATACCAACATCAGTGAGGCAAACTGCGAGGTGATTGATTTTAATAGATAAATAATCTACAATCAAGTTACAATATGAGACTTTTATTATCTTTGATCTATTTTAAACAACTTTATAAATGTTTTTTCCTTAGTAAACTGTATTTTAAGAGAAACATTCCCACTCAGATATAAAATATCTCTTAAGAGGAGGCCTACACTGCAAAAACTGAAATCTAAGCAAGTCATTATGTCTTATTTGTAGTAAAAATAGTCTAATTTTTCTTGATTTGAGCCACATTTACCAGACCAGGTCATAAGAATGTCTTCTTTCAAGTTTTTTGAGACAAAAATGAGGTCTGAATTGTTTGTAGCAAGTAAAAAAAAAATGCCAAAGGGATAAGAAAAAAAGTTTCTTGTGTTAAGTCACCTTTCTGATTTCAAGAAATTTTATGAGCGACAAGCTTAATCAAAAGTAAGACCCTTTGAAAAATTGCATAAATGTGCATTTTGCAATGTTGGGTCTTTAAAAGGTTTTCAGTAGAAATTCAAAATGAAAAACAAAGAAACGGGAGTGAGACAGAAAAAAATCAAATTAAGCAGTTTACTCAAAATAACAATTGAGGTGAAGTAGGGTGTTCATCAGCTGATCAAAAGTTTCAGACCAATGCTTAAATAACCCCCCCCCCCAAAAAAACCCCCTCAAAATCAAAACCCAGTCATTAGCACACAGAGCAGGGCCCTCAGTCATGAAGGACGTCCCTTGTAACATCCCCACATAGTCAGCTCCCATTGGCCCCTGAACAACCATCAGCTCCATTGTCCCATTGTTCAGAAAAAGCAGATCATGACAGTAACGTTGGACACCATCAGGAACATCAAGGTGCAATTTTTTGTTCAATGTCCCATGATGCTCTCTGTCAGAGTTCAGACAGACAATTCAGTGGAAGTGGACGAGGTCTTTGAAGAGGTTTTTGTTCTTAAAGCTCTTCTCTCTCAGTCACCATCTGATGGTTGCCGGGCTACAGTCGACCCCAGTAACAGCCTAAATTTGGATCGTCCTGTGTCTCGATGGACGACCAACCAAAACCTCTGGCTCAGTGTTGGTAAAAATAATTGTTCTGAATTATTTTTTGGGGGCTTTTCCATGCCTTTTTTTGGGGAGGACAGGACAGTGGATGAAGTAGGAAACAGGGCAAGAGTGAGGGGTGACATGTGGCAACAAGTCACAGGCTGGACTCCATCACTGGCTACCTGCTCGAGGGTGAACTACATGGGGCGCGATCTCAAGTGGTTGCCATCTGCGCCCATAACTTTTTTGTTCCTCAGAACCTTTGAAGAATTTCAAAATGTCTGTCTTCCTGCGTCCAACCTCAGCAGTGATGATGCATTATGAATCTTACTTATGCAGCTCAACATTCAGAGAAAAAGCTTTTTAGCCTTTGCCATCAGGAGGTCATGACAGTAAATAAATTGCTTACTTAGTTTTTCTTTTTTGTCTCACCCTCATTTCTTCTTTTTGTATTTTGAAACTGTACTTAGAACCTTTTTCAGATCCGACAGTAAATACAAGCACTATTTCAACAGGTCTTAAGATTTTGATCAGGAGTGTGTTTATCACTGTTGACTTGTGGAACCATTTAATAACAGATCTTGGAGATGCCTTACCAAGGAGAGGAGCTGAGTATGCTGATCTTTCTGCCTAATGATATCGAGGACGACAGCACAGGCCTGGAGGAAGTAGGTACCACAAACACACACACACACAAAATTAAAGCCAGGAGATGGAGATGATCTCTTGACTGATTTGTGTTTCCTCATCCAGCTGGAGAAGATGTTGACCTACGAGAACTTTGTGAAGTGGACTGAAAAGATGAAACAAAGGAAGGTGAAGGTGGAAGTGCCTCAGTTTAAAATGGTGGAGGAGTACGACCTAAATGAAGTCCTGATGAGCATGGGGATGGTGGACGCCTTTGACAAGAGGATGAGCGACTTCTCTGGTAAGAAATGCGCTACGATCACTATGATGGGATTTAAAGTCACAGCTGGTTATATTAGATATATAAAGTTTGACACAGCCAGGTGTCTCCAACATGTCACTGTGGCTACAGGATGGAAGTGATGTTTCATTTAGAGAAATCATCTCTCTGTCACAGGAATGTCTCCAGACAACGACTTGTTTCTGTCTAAGGTCGTCCATAAGGCGTTTGTGGAGGTGAATGAGGAGGGGACAGTGGCTGCTGCTTCTACCGCTGATACTGTAACTTATTCACTTGGTTCCATGCCAACCCCCACCTTCATTGCTGACCACCCCTTCCTCTTCTTCATCAGACACAACCCCTCATCAAGCATCCTGTTCGCTGGCCGATGTTGCTCCCCTGAGTGACACCCACTTCACACGTAAAATGTCAGCGCTGCACACTGTGCTGCACTTACCTTCCACTCTGTTCAACCAGAGCATTCACACAGCCCGCACAACCGAACGTCTACACCCCGAAACACTTACGGCAGCTCGTGGCTGTTTTGCTGTGAGTCTATGGCCCTGTTAACACGACAACGGTTTTAGGATGGAATGCAAAGTATTGCTGCACTTCAGCCTCCCGTTTACATGGAAACTCTGTTTAAGCCGACCTCAAACGCAAACTTTTGAAAACGCCCTCTAGAGTGGAATTTTTCTGAAACGCCATTTCCAGTGTTCCTGTGTAGACGACAAGCTGGTGAAACGCAGACATCACACTCAGGTCTGCGTGTGCATTTTAAAGGGAACCCCGACTGTAAGGACAAATAGGCATGAATATGCTCAAATGTTTGTCTCAAACAAGAATTTGTTGTTAAAAGACATAACAAGTTGGTTTTTCTTTAAAAAAAGTTTAAAACACAGTTTCTATCCTTCGGGCGCAGCCATTGTTTTACTGCCGCAATGCATTCTGGGTACTCTGACGTAGATTGGTGCTGAGCATCTGGATTTGGCCGTTTACTCACTACTAGTCGCTGTAAGTCACTAGGTTTCAGGAGGGAAAAAAACATAATAATGCCACATGTGGCTGCTTTTGGGTGCACTTTTCAGTCCAAAGGAAACAAGGAGACTGATGTTAGTCTGCACAGCTTCCCAAAAGACAAGAAAAGAAGGAAGTTGTGGGAAATCGCTTGTGGGCATAAACAACTTCCGATGGACCCGAAGCTATGTTCTGGCCACTTCTCCCCAGAAGCATTTGCTGCATTTAGCCGGCCCATGCTGATGAAAGAGCTGACAGGTGTGGGTCATTATAAACGGAGACTAAAGCCAAATGCTGTGCCGACTATTTTCCAACACAAACCCACAAAACTTCCTCGGGAAACCACTGAAGTCCACTCCAGGTGCAACCATATGACGTCACTACCCAGACGTTATTGTGGCGTAAACAACAATGGCAGCCTACAGGTGAAAATATTTTTTCAAATTTTATACAAACTAAGATATTTTGAGAGATTTTATTATCGTTCTTATGTAGCTGGTAAAAACACTGATCATTTAGGAAAATGACGTTCTGGTAGCCAGGGTTCCTTTTAAGCATTCAAAGGCAGGGTTGGCAGTCTTAGAAAACTAGCATGAACTTGAATGTAGCATCTCCCGAGTACTCCCTCTAGCTCCTCCTCTCTCCCCCCTCCCCTTCTCCAAAACGACGTCTCTGCTCGTGCACGAGCTCGGCTGCCTCGTGAACATATGATCACAATCATGATTGATTCAGAAAAACAGACTCAAAACTGGTCATCAGCACGTCATTTTTATTATGTAAAACAAGTCATGTCCCACTCAGGGGTAAGAAACATCAAAACAGTATCATAGCAAGGTTAAAAACAAACAAATATGGCTACTGTCACAGAGCATTTTCCCCATGTACCGGTGACTGATGACAGTCGGTTTGACTGGCGTGGAAGTGGACGATCCTTCACAAACTAAAACAACACAGAGATACCAGATATTACACAGCTGCAAAACGTCCGGTTCAAAGCCTGTCCGTCTGTATGAATCAAACTAATGTCCCTACACATACTGAGAAATATAATCAAATATGTTCAACTAGGTTTCAGAAAAGTAACAAATGTAAAGGCTTTTACCGACACAGAAGCTAACGTTAGTGTTAGCTGCTAATGTGACTAAATGAATGTAAACATGACTTCCTATTTTACACCAAAACAGAAAAACTCTAAGTAAAAAACCTGACTCCTCACATGACTAAAACAACAGATAGATAAACTAAATCTCCACACTTGGACTGGTGGCTAAAGCTGGTGTGTCAGTAGTAAATGACAGATCTCAGACACATCACAGACACAGAAGCTAACGTTAGCATCGGGCTGAAATCACCACACAACAAGAAACGTGGATAAATATTTCATCCAGATTAAATTGTTCCCTCTAAAAATCCCAGAACTTACCTTCTCCAACAGAAAATGAGCGACCGTGCCATCACTTTTAAAGCTTTGACTCCTTTGAGTTGTGTCCACGCTGAAAAGCTGTCCCGATGTGAATTCTGGTTTTTGCCCTGGTCCCTCTTGTTTTAGCGTTCTTTATCTCTGTCTTTCTTTTTCTGCTCTGTTTAGCAGGAGGAGCGGTAACTATTAACTGAGGTATAAAGACCTTTTCCGTCATCCTCCAGCAGACTGGGATCCCTCTGTGCTCCTGCATTGAATCAGGGTTATCAGTGCACGCTGGCGTTATGATTGGCAGGACAGCGAGGGGCGATATGATTGGTTCAAACTGGGGCTTCACGGCAGCTACGATAGGGCGGAGTTTAAACAGGATTACTCCTGCTGTAGAAAGCGGCTGTTTTTTGTTCCCTTTTAAGAACACATATGGTCTTTATTGCCATCGGGACATATAGATCATTGCTGTGAATGCAGAAGGCATTCACAGCTTATGTTCTTCTATTTTCAAAAAGTTTATTCTTCTTTTTCTTTTTCTTATTCTCTCTTCCGCCCACTTTTTTGGATCGCTTCTTCTCCCACAAATTTCAACCGATTTTCACCGTTCAAACTTCAAAACGACCGGCTCGTTCAGGACTGGTGCGCTATGACTTTTCAGACCGGTTTCACTTATACTTTCAGAGATATTTCACTTTTTTCACGATTTTTCTTCCATCTGGAAAGCATGGGAGAGCTTCAGATTCTGAAGATTTGAGAGAATTACTTCAGCCTCATTCAGACCCTTCTCATTCAGTCATATTTTCAGCCAGAAACTTCATTCTACCTGCAAAATGTTCAGCCATGGTTTGGCTTTCTTCAGTATATTTCAGCTTCTTTCTATCATTTATAGTTTCTTCACAAAACTCCTTCAAAGGTCATGAAGTTTCTCAGCCCTTGCAGCAGTTTAACATTGGTGTGTATGTGGTGGAATGTTCAAACTGTAGAGTGAGGATTTGNTTTGGCAAATTCAAATGGTGGCAAGTTTGCGTAGAGTAGTGATTGTGTTAATACCATCCACTGTCAACAACAGTGAAAACCACACGACTGAATCCACCAGAGATTATTCTGTGTTTAGTAGAACTGAAAGTGTTTGTGTTGACTGTGGCTGCAGGATTTCTTAATCGGCACCAGGAAACACTACAATGCAGAGCTGGAGGCTGCGGACTTCATCACCAACTCTGAGGCTGAAAGAGCTAAAATCAACAGATGGGTGGAGAGCAAGACACAAGGTAGATCAACCATATGGATACCCTTTAATACACACTGTTCCCCATGTTGATGGACCCGGAATTGGTCTTTTGTAAATTGCATGAAATAAGACTTAGAAAAAAAAAAATCAAAAAACATTTCACATTTCAAATTGATTTTGGAAATCACGGACGTTGTTTCCCTCTGGACCAAAGAAGAAAAAAGGACAATCCTGATTGTTATCAGCACAAAGTCTGATGTAAATGTCAAATCAATTAAGGCAGCATTACTGAAAGGTACATACAGGTTTTCAGGGAGGTCGTGGCTCATTTTGGCAAGACAATGCAAAGACGCATTCTGCACCTGTTACAACCATAGACTGTATATAGAATGGACAGTGTGGCTCCGCCTGTCACCGTTCTACGATTTTGAAGCCAAAAAACCCTGTTTCTCTAGCCGCCATTGTGCAGCCAGAGTATGCGCAGTAGAGAATTTCCGGAATATCTGGAATACATGGGGAGGCGGGGCTTATGACCTATACTGCAGCCAGACACCAGGGGGCGGGGCTTATGACCTATACTGCAGCCAGACACCAGGGGTCGGGGCATCTGCTGGAGGCTTCAGTTTGAGCCCAACGTCGTTACGTCCACTCATTATACAGTCTATGGTTACAACAGCATGGCTTTGTAGTAAAAGAGTGCAGGTACTAGACTGGTCAGCCTGAAGTCCAGACCTGTCTCTCATTGAAATGTCCAACATTATGAAGTGTGAAATGAATGACCTTGCTTCATGTCTTCTTCTTCTGCTCTTCAGGTAAAATTAAGGATGTGCTGGCTCAGGGTTTGTTGGACAGCGACACTCGGCTGGTGCTGGTCAACGCCATCTACTTTAAAGGAAACTGGAAAAATAAGTTTCCATTCTCATGCAATGTTGAGTTTAGACTCAACAAGGTAATGCTGATCACACAAAAAACAACAATGAATAAAAGGTTTAAAAACTGAGGAGTCAGCATCAGAGGTCTAGTGTTGTGGAAAAGAGGAAACAAGTCATCAGGGTTTGATCAGAGTCTGAACCAATGAGGAGCATTTGTTTCAAAACATCTTTTTTCTTGTAATCAGAAATGAAATATGAAGAGCTCTGAATTCTGTGTTCTTCTCTTTTTACTTAGAGATTGATGATGATTCTCATATTTTGTACTTTACTGGCTGATGTGGAAGCAGGGATTTTCTTTTAACTGCACTGAAGTATTTTTATCTCCCCCACTGTGAACAATCTTATAGTTTATATCCATGATCTAATGTACATTTTGATAAAGAGCTTAGAAAAGAGAGTAGAGGATGATAAAGAGTCACATAGTTCTGAACTCAGAGCCGTGTTTTTTGCAGCTCTTTTTAGACTTTGAGCTCACCCACAAAGATTATCATCACGTACAGACACACCCACATTCTTCTGCAATCATCACATCCTTTGATATTTTTCCTCTGTTTTTATTTATCCTTGTCATTTTTGTGTGTTCAGAATGAAACCAAGGAGGTGAAGATGATGCGTCAGAAAAAACATTTCCCTTATACCAACATCAGTGAGGCAAACTGCGAGGTGATTGATTTTAATTGATAAATAATCTACAATCAAGTTATAATATGAGACTTTTATTATCTTTGATCTATTTTAANCACACACACACACACACAAAATTAAAGCCAGGAGATGGAGATGATCTCTTGACTGATTTGTGTTTCCTCATCCAGCTGGAGAAGATGCTGACCTACGAGAACTTTGTGAAGTGGACTAAAAAGATGAAACAAAGGAAGGTGAAGGTGGAAGTGCCTCAGTTTAAAATGGTGGAGGAGTACAACCTAAATGAAGTCCTGATGAGCATGGGGATGGTGGACGCCTTTGACAAGAGGATGAGCGACTTCTCTGGTAAGAAATGCGCTACGATCACTATGATGGGATTTAAAGTCACAGCTGGTTATATTAGATATATAAAGTTTGACACAGCCAGGTGTCTCCAACATGTCACTGTGGCCACAGGATGGAAGTGATGTTTCATTTATTTAAAGAAATCATCTCTCTGTCACAGGAATGTCTCCAGACAACGACTTGTTTCTGTCTAAGGTCGTCCATAAGGCGTTTGTGGAGGTGAATGAGGAGGGGACAGTGCGACGACGAAGATGGCGACTATGACATTGAATAAGTGAACCAAGGTACGGTTGGGGGTGGAAGTAACGACTGGTGGGGAAGGAGAAGAAGTAGTCTGTGTTGGGGAGTAGTTCGTAGGACAAGCGACCGGCTACAACGAGGGGACTCACTGTGGGTTAAGTGTGCATTTTACAGTCGCGACGTGTGACACGACGTGAATGCTTCCACTCTGTTCAACCAGAGCATTCACACAGCCCGCACAACCGAACGTCTACACCCCGAAACACTTACGGCAGCTCGTGGCTGTTTTGCTGTGAGTCTATGGCCCTGTTAACACGACAACGGTTTTAGGATGGAATGCAAAAGTATTGCTGCACTTCAGCCTCCCGTTTACATGGAAACTCTGTTTAAGCCGACCTCAAACGCAAACTTTTGAAAACGCCCTCCAGAGTGGAATTTTTCTGA
>RPOG01006565.1:0-23088 GCA_008086565.1 Thalassoma bifasciatum | reverse complement strand
CCTCATTTGAGATCCTTTAAAACGCTGTTTACCTTGCAAAGTGTGTATCTCAATGAGGTATTGCAGTGGTAGCAAGCATAACAGGGTCAGTGGTGTATACAAACATTCTTGTTTGGCAGACAATTTTACTGGGTACGAGGAGACACAAGGGGGCACGTTTACAGGCTTCAGGCATAAGGTGAGTAAAGATATGATTTGGGGAAAAAAAACCCACAATATTGTTATATTTGCTTTCCCAGACAGTCCTGAAGCTCAGTGTGCTTTTGTATTTCTCATGAGCAACATAGCTGGTATATGTGCCTACTATCCCATTAACAAAGGGTTTTAATAACATCACTGGGTCTTAAAAAAAGTTTGACAGGTTAAAAATCAATATTAAGATAAGTCAGCAGAAAAATAAAGTGTGGATGAAGGAAGTTAGACGAGCGACTGAAAGCTCCGCTCCCCATGTTGCCGTGACTGGCGGAGGGCAGGAGAGGTGGAGGGAGGAGGAGGACCTGAGGGAGCGAGAAGAGGTGACGATGTGGAGGAGATCACACAGATACAGGGAGGGAGGGGTGAGGTTGTGGATGGCCTTGAAGGTATGGAGGACAATTTTTAATGAAATTCTGTGTTTTACCAAGAGTCAGTGAAGCTACCAGAAGACAGCGGTGATGTGGTGAAAGGAGAGGGTTCTGGAAATGATGTGGAAAGCTAATTCTGGACCAGTTGAAGTATATGGAGGGACAGGAATCGAACAAGGAAGTACCAGTGACCCCCACACAAACATCAAATACACAAGAGATCATTGTTACATTTTTCTTTCTTTTTTTCTTTTTCTTTCTTTCGTTTTTTGCTGTGCCAATAACTCCAAATTGGGTGCTTTGAACGCCTAAAGTTCGAACGAAACGTGCCACAAACTTTAGTTATAGCCAAAACTGTATGAATCCAGTGTTTTTGTGCTGATATGTGCTCCACAGCTCCCCCTAGTGACTTAAAACCGCCGCTTCCAAAGCTAATTTCAGAATTTTTTTGTCTTTACTTTCATGTGTTACGTGAATCACACAACAGGAAGTTCAAAAAAATTTGAGTTAAATGTCGGATTGTAATGTTTTATGGGGTACACATTTGAAAAAAGTAGTTCCACAGTCGGTTTCTTTTTTGGATCATCGTCAATTAGATATGGGTTTTCTAGACAAATTCATCATGAAATATTGTCAATGGATTTTTTTTGTAACTCAATGGACATGGCTTGGGGAGGCGACCAAAGTTGATCATTATTTCCCCAACCTGCAAACCTGAAAAGCTCTCAATGTTGGATTAGGACCAGAATGCAGGACCTGAAGGCATTGTTATGTCTTTCTTTCCATCAAAGTAAGGCACCTTCTACTTGCAACAGGAAGTCATGGCTTCTTGCTGAAGCAGATCTTGCTTAAAATGCTGATGGCTGCTACATGCAAAAGCTTTTTAGTTTGGTGGAACTTGTGCATATGCACCAGCAGTGACACGCCCAGATAGGCGCACAAAGGTGAGGGCCAGCTTATGGCTGCTGCACGGTCTGCTGTTGTAGTTGAGTGATGTACAATCAGGTGTCAACATAGAGAGTTTTATTCTGAAAGCCATGCAAATAGCTAGTAGACATCAATACATTGACTGGAATCGAAATCCATCAGCTATGATGCTGTGATGCAGCGGAGATGGACCAGACATGGATTAGGTGGAATTTTACTATAACTGACTGCTTTTTGGGACAACACATTGTCTACGAAACATATTTACCTGAAGGGAAAGAGTGGATGGAGGTGCTGTTTACACAAAAACAGTTTTAGGGTGAGACGCAGAAGTGTCATTGTGTTTCTAACTCTTGTTTACACGGAAACAGCATTTAAACTGACAACCTAAAACGCAAACTTAAGGAAACGCCATTTTTTCTGAAACGCTGTCTCCACTGTTGCTCTCCAAATGACAAGCTGGTGTTTTCGGTAAAAATGGGAGAAAAGGTTCTTCTGCCTCTAAAACTTTGTTGTATATACGGCTCCTACAGTTACATCGCCATCTACAGCCCTGACATGCATACTACATCGTTCTCAGCGTTTCTGTGTTAACACTGAATTTTGGCAGTGTGTTTTTTTACATTTTAGGGTGGACGCTGTGACCTGTCATCCCGAATACGGGCCAGAAATCATTTGCAAAATGTGTTTACCACAATTCAGCCTTAACAGCAGCATTGTCATATCATAAACTGATGTGCTTTGTACATTGTCTGAATTCAAATCTACTTTTTCAGAAACTGTACTTGGAAGAAGGGGAAATGCTTGAGTGCATTCACAGGTGAGACCCATTTTCCAGCTATTTCCCTGCTGCCTAACCTGCTGACCTGTGCACAGAGCTACTGGCCAGCTAGGTCTGCGTTCATGTCCACACATATATAATGTACGTCTCCGTATATGATTTAAAACAAAACAGACATGGCTTACACAGTGCAGGCTGAGAAACAGCAGATCTGACCAGTGCTGAGTGTTAAATGTCAGTTTTATGGAAGGGGAAGTGAAAGGAATGGAGAAAAGTAGCCAAGTATGTGCAGTGTTTCTCATCAATTCAATGACGAGATTAATAAAATTGAGTAAGTATACACGTTTATGGTTTAGTGAATGTCTGATTTTCAAGGGGTTGACACAAACTTTGATAAGAGAAAAAGTAACTGGTTTTAATAAAATTCTGTCTTTTTTTAAAGTATAATCATGACACACCCTTGTCTTTTTGCTACAGATCTTGAGCCCATAGCAACAGAGATATCCAGTGACCTCCTGCAGGCCTACAGGGGAAAGACCAGGAAACAAAGAAGCTCTTTGTTCAAGAAAAATTAATGTCATTTTGTGCAGTTTGATTAAATCTTGATGCAGCAGGTAATGAATCTCCACCTTCACTATTTCATTACTCAGTGCGGTCATGTTATCAAGCCCTAAATATAGCCTCATTAAATATTCCATTTCTGCCAGCTGGATTAAAAAAAAGGTCGTATCTGAACGGGAGGTGCATATTTCACTTTTCGCCTCTCGTACAATAGCCGGGGCTTCTCTCCTTTCCTTTTCTTCTGCTTCTCTCTTTATCTCCATGAATTACAGCAGCGCTCTCATCCACCAACTCCAAATGAAGGAGGCCTTTGACACTGGAATTGGAAATAGATGAAGGATCAAGGGTGAAGCACTGTAATGAAAGGTTCAATTATTTTGATGACTGGACATTCATTCAGTCTCTGTGGTTCTTTTCGGTGACTTGGTTTTCTGCAGCTGTAACGTCCTCCTCTCTTGAATTAGCATAGTTAAATTTGACCCATATGATCTTTTCATGTATTTCTCTTAATATGTATCTTATTAGAATTTAGTTTGCGTATTTGAACCCATCTATGTTAATTCTTCTTCTGGAGATCATTCTACTTTATCCAATTAAAGAAGGTAAATGTGAAATTAGAAGGGCACATAATGAACTTGACCCCTTAGGTGGGGCAGATGATGTCCTAATAAGAGTCAATGAGCTAATCTATTTTGACAGGAGGGTCAAAGGTCATAGATGAAGCTGTGATAAGAGATGGGCCTAATGAATAACAATAGGTGGATTAACTGGAGGCTGATTCCTGATAGGGAGGAGATTTGGCCAATCATGTTCAGCTACTTTTCCGAGAATAGAGTCTTTGTGTCTCATTGACTGGGAGAAAGTCTACTTCACGAATCCAATTTCTAAAAATATCAACTGATGATGTATTTTAGATTGTTCAAGAACTAGAAAAATTCAGTAAAAATTAGCATTATCTTTATGCCTGCTTTACACTTTTGTATCAAATCAACATGATTGTCTATGCCGTAGGTCTGTGTAGCCTTTTCAAGAGCAGAAGCCTCCATGTGTAATAATTAGTGATGTGCCGTTCGTGAACGATTCATTCAAAATGACCGAAGCATCTGGGTGGGAGAACTTAACTGAATCACTTGCGTGAAAAGATTATTATTATTATTTTTTTTTTTCAAGAGAGTCCACTCTTGATTAAATAAAAGCCTTGAACACATTTATATACCTCTTTTTTAAATTACTATTTTAGTCAGGATTCATGTTTCTGGCCCACACTTTTCTGGATATGAGACATTTTTCTTGACATTTTGGTGAGTGTGACCTATGTTAAGCCTTTAAGACGCATTTTACAAGAAGTATGGGAAAAAAAATAAAACAGTTATATATATATATATAACTTATATTAATTAAAAACTTAACAAATAGGTTCCAAATGTCTCATTTGACTTTATGTGGGTTACATTCATCTCACAGTTAAATAAAATTGGGAAGATATAACAGGTAAAAAACATTAAAAAATTACTTTGCAGACTTTGGACGTAGGGATGGGGAAAAATGTACTTGAAATGTGCCTTGGATTAAAAATCTACAACTTTTTTTTTCAAAATCTTTACTCTTGATAAAATAAAAGCTACATATATGTATATTTATTTTTTTATAATTATTTTATCCATTTCACGCAAATCAGGCCTCTTGATTCTGGCTCACAGTTTCTAAAAAAGTCATTTGTCTGTGCATTTTCTGTGCTTTTTATGTGCATGTGGCTTATATTAAGCCTTTAAGACCTGTTTTACTGGAAGTAAGACATTAAAAAAAAACAAAAAAAACAAAACAAAAACAGTTTTGACTCATTATTTCAGTCAAAACTTCACAAATGGTTGTAAAGCTGCTTTCCAGTGAACAGTAAATGAGGAATTACTTTCTAAACAGAACTAACCTTTGCTGATGATGTCCACTATGAAAAAATCAATATTCATCAAATATCATTTTAGACCTCTTTGGTTACTAAGCAACTCGTTTAATGTTAGTCATCTGCATTTTTTTCTGGAAGTTTTGTTGTCAAACAATTCATCCCATTACAAGCAGAAAGACAATGTTTATTTAGGTCTTTAGCATAGACATGACAGATGAGTGGGTACTCGTATAACACAGTGGATGGTGAATGTTTATTTTTATTTTAATTATAATATTTTCACCCATTTCGTTAATACACGTGTATTATGGTGGTAGCGTGTAGTGTATGTTGTGTGTGTGGAGCTTTGTCTGTACTGGAGCCTCCCTGGGGCTCTCCATGCCAACATTAACAAAGGTCATTGTGGGGGAGGACACATACAGCTGTGACCCCTGGGGGTCACAGGAGGCCTGTATGGTGGTGATAGCTCAGGAGAGTCAGATAAAAGAACAGCAATGTATGCTGGGTGTTTTGTGTATGTGTTTGAAAGCATGTATGAATCCCCCCTTTCAGCTTGTTTGCAAACTTGGTGCATGCAAGCAAGCATATTGTGCATGCATGCGTGTGTGTGTGTGGGTGTGTGTGTGTTTGCTGTGTCTGCCGTGTATGGTGTAGGTCCAGCATTACAGGCTGAGCAGTTTGCCCATGGCTAGGTTGGTGTGCAGCTGATAACTGTGTTTACATCTCTGTCACAACACATAGGAGAGGAAATCCTTGTGTCCACAGCACAAATATTGCTTCCTATTTACCCCCTGGATTATACACTACAGATAATTGGAGATAACAGTGTTGCTTAGAGGGCCCGTCAGTGTTGCTTTCACTTGGCCATTATTCCATTATCCATCCCATTTTGGATGTCAACATTTGTTTTTTCCCTTTTCTTTTTTCCTAATTAGAGAAATAAGACAGTGTGCACGACTGCACAAATTTAAACAACCATGTTCACTAACAGATAACTGTTTTTATGTATTCTCATTTCTAGGGCAGATGTGTAAGTAATGGACATCTAACTCTTATAAAATTAATATTGAACTAGATCAAGTATTTTCACTTTTTTCAGTTGTTCTTTGGTTCAACCATCTGCAGTCAAATGTTAGGATACATGAAACAATAAAACAAAATGTATAGTGTTTGGTGGTGCTGGGACTAACTGTGAAATAAAAATGAATCTTAAATGGAATTAAAATTGAAAGAGTGTATGAAACTAAGTTCTTGGGAACAATTCTAGATCATAAATTGAGTTGGACGCCACATAATAGAATATATAAAACAGAAATTATCTAAATCTATTGGCAATATTAACAGAACAAGATATCTACTGAGTAAGAAATGTCTGCATATATTATATTTCTCACTTATAATGCCGTATATGTCATATTGTGTTGAGGTTTGGGGAAATACTTACAAAACATTTATAGAGCCAGTAATCAAACTCCATAAAAAGAGTCATTGGAATAATACATAAAGTTTCCTATCATGAACAAACAAATGAGTTATTTGTAGAATCTCGTACTCTTAAGTTCCTAGATATTGTGAACTTAAAAACATTAGTATTACTATTTCGAGTAAAAAACTAAAGTCTTCCCGCATGGATTCCAAGTTTTTTGAAATTAAGACAAAGGAATCATAATTTAAGGGGATTGTGTATCTTTGAAATAAGTAAAGTAAGGACTAATGTTAAATATAGATGTGTTTCGTTTTGGAGGGGTTACAGTGTATTCTTGATGTGGTTTTTTTTGTTGTACTGCTGATATTTTGGGTTATCTTATGGATTGTACAGGATAGGCAAAAATGTAACCACACTGTAACCAAAAAAGGAGTAGGCTTCAGCCAACTCCTGAAATATAATTGGAAAAATATATCCATACAATCCCGATTAAACATGATACCCAATTTAATAAATTGCAAATGATATTAATATGTGTTTATGAATATTTTACACATTTTCCTCATCTTTTTGAAACTTGAGCTGTAAAGAAACTCTAAGAATTAAAGTAATGTTTGATGTATGCTACTAGGTTGTATTTTGAAGCAATTTCACAGCTTTGCAAGAAAGTGATGGTTTTAATATAACAATAATAGTAAAAAAAAAAAAAGAAAAAAGGAAATTAGGCCTCTTGAAGAATATAGAGGTCTATTCATCAGCTTCACCCTCAACAATGAATTATTTAGCCAGACCATTCCCTTTGCATGGAGATTTTCACAAGATCATGACCTCATGTGAATACATTTTGGCAAATATTGATTTCAAATTCTCACTTTACAAAATGTAATCACAACTCTTCAAAATAAAAATCCTTTTCTTCATGTGTAAATCTGCATACCTGTTACTTCACTTGACAGATCTCAGTACGACTGCCTTAAAAATAAGCTCATTATCAGGAACTCATCACCCCTCAGTTTATGAAATACAGAAACACTATTCAACCCCCAGGCCATTGGTCCATTGACCAACTGAGCTGTGAAATGAGAAGTTAACATCCTAAAATTAGTGTGTACTCAACCATCACAAAAGAACAATCAACTCCCCTTACATTTAAATTGGAGTGAGATCAGGTAGTTTGACTCAGTCTGAAATGCATTGGCCACAGAGAAAAGAGAAAACCTTGAAAGACAACATAAGCGATAAAGCAAAACACAAGAGGGAAACTCTTTGGTCGACCATTTCTTTTTTTGCTGTCAAGTAGAAGAAACAGCCATCAAGTTTTAAGAATAAAGCCAAATAGCGAGTCACTTAATAAAATTGTGTTTTGCTCAAAATGATGGGTTGTTATGAATTAGAAGAGCAAACTCCTATCAGGTGAAAACATGTAAATATGAACGATCCACAAATGGAGAAGCATTTGGGTCAGCATCTTTGTTTATTTTATTTTATTTTATTTATCTGTGAAAAAAAAAAGTTGGATTCAGATATTTAACACAGACAGGAATGCTCGCTTTTGTAATGCAGCAAATGCTTGAAATGAGTCAATTATGAAGTGTCTCATTGAAAAAAAAAAAAAGGCTGCAAAAGGTCAAATCAATACACAAATCATTCATTTTTGCTAAGTCATGCTTTAATATAAGGCTGCAAATAATACTAAATTAGGAGCTGTTAGAGAGCAGAAAGAGCTGACTCTTTTTCGGGAGCCAAGCCAAAAGAACCAGATCATTGAAGAGAGCCGAACTCCCCATCACTACCACTTAAAATCGTATTTGGTTTCTTCATCAAAAAAGAGAAAAAAAGATCTTTGACTTGATGTAGTTGGTTATTTAGCATGACAGAATGCAGCTCTGAATTAGTGATTACTAAAAAAGTAATTTGAACAATGAAGATAAGTGACAACAGCAACAATGTTAAAAGTCTGGGCCTTTTTACATATTTTTAAGGTGTGTCAGTTTTAGAGTGTAATCCCTTTCTGTGACATTTTGATTGCATGACTATAAGGTCAGTGATCGCAAGGATGCGTGTCTTTAACTTGCCATGCATTGATTTTTCCTAAAACATCAGTGGCAGGTGATCACAGCAGAACACCAGGAAGCAAGAATTAACTATGGAGTCAAAGTTGTTTTCAGTTGTTTGTTTTGTCTTGACACATAAATAAATGAAAATCAATAAAAAGAAACTGTCTTAGTTTGGACAAGACTGTTCCATTTTTCACTCTATAAATTTTCTTTTACTTTTGCTCATTTCTGGTCCATGTACTTTCCATCCATTCTATTTCCAATTCTGACACACCAATTGGAAAACAAAAAGAAAAGGCATTTTTCCTTTTTTTCAGTATATGAAACAGATTTTAAAAGAAACAAACAAGAGCTGTTTCCCATTAAAATATAGTCAAAAAAATTGATTTTTGTTATTGTACTATTGTGGATTTTTACATTCCCAGATAAACATGAAGAATCCGATCTATCAATTTCCTTAGCACAACAGGAGCAGAGTTGGAAATAGAACAAATGTAAGGTACGTGGATCATATCTGAACCCAACTCCTACTGTTTTTTTTATTTAGACAAACAGTGATGATGGAATTGTGTATAACATTCAAAAACATGCTGACGAAAAATGTATTACCCTGTCCATTTAACATATCAGTGATGTGTTAAATTTGAAATCAGCAGGAGAGAAAACTTCAGTGGTCAATGAAGGAAATGAAAGATATTTAGTGCTTTGTATTCATTCACTTTCCACATTATTTCTGCAAATAACATTTAATGAGAGCAGAATCTGGAGCTCATTTTTAAGTCGCTTAAACAATAGGTTTTCTGTCCCAACTTTGCCATTGCATCAGTCATATGACATCTTTTGTCTGCCAAACACTGGCTAGAGTTTTCCTCTCAAGCTTCCCACTGGCCTCTCAAACACAGATAGCAGCGCACACACACACAAATACTTGACTAATGTAGGTCTAATTGCGGCACTGAATCGTCTCTTCGACTGTTTTTCAGAAAACTTAATCGTGTGGACAGGCAGAGTGAACTAATTATCTGCACGCTGTTTTCCCAGCCAAAGCTGGTAATTTAGCAGCAATTGACCTCCTGACCACCTCCAGGGGAAGCATCATCATCCTCAAACTGTTTAATGACTTCAGCTCGCCACAGCTGAGCAGAGGCCTGATGGGAGAAAAACTCAATACTGGGATTGTCTGGAAAACAGGATGTGCTGCTTTTCCAAGGTGGTTCACTCATGGTATGTGGCCTCAATGACTCCGCTAAGACTGCCATTAAAAGTAAAAAAGTAGAGCCACACCATTCATTATAATTCATGTGACATTTTTCTGGTTTGGATTTTAGTTTCATATATCTGGAATTTTTAAAAAATAATTTTTAGTGTCTTTGAGAATTGAACTCTGCACAGAAACTTTGGGCCAACATTTATAACATCAAGGGAATCAACTTCTGCAGGAAACCCAGCCATGTGACTTTTTTTTTTTTTTCCCTGTGGGTCAGCATGTGGACTGTAACAATCTGCAGGAAGTTGACATCTGGTTTTCTAATTAAATCAAGGAAACAGTAGAAAACTCATCACACAAACCGGGTATATAGTGCCCCTTGAAGGTGCCCTATTATGCAAAATCCACTTTTATATGGGTTACTCACAAAAATGTGGGTCTTCAACATCCCCTAATATTGAAAAAATCCATCTTCTCCTCTCTTCACTAGCTCCCTTTTTCTGAAAATCTCTCCTCAAGTAAGCTGTTTTGAAATCAAGCAGGTTTTGACGTCACCACCGGAGACACACACACCAGAACAAAGTGACGCAACCACATCTGCCAGTTGCTCCTCCTCCTGTAGCTTCCTCCAAGGAACTACACAGTCAATATCATACATGGATAAACCTCCTCGTGTGCTCCAGATATCAGCTGCACAGCAGAAATGAGCCAGTCTTCCGTGTTCTTGTGATAAAAATGACAGTTCAGGAGTCAAGACTGTTGAGATTCACTTTGATCTTGGACTTAATTGCGCAAATAAAACTGCTTTAATTGTGCACCATCACTGTTACACTGTCTCAGAAATTCAACACGGATGTGTAAGTGTTTTAATCGGCACAAGGGAAACACCTGTGAAGTAACAAAAGAGACGCGATCTTACTTTAATTCTGTGTCTTAGTTCACCTTCTATTTTGCTGCTGACATTATCATAATGTGTTCACTCTGTCAGCTCCACAAAGATGAACATTCATGAAGGGAGACTCTGTATAGATCAGGCTGTTTTGCTCATATAAGAGACACAATCCACGTCTTCACTCTGTTAGTAGATCAGCTTTGCGCATACAATCGAATTTGCCCGTGTTTTTCCACACAAAATGTCAGTAGGTAGAGCGGGTTATGAGAGTTGCTATGAGTCGAGTCAGCATACACACTTCCTGAAAGAGGCGGGGAGAGCTTGACCTCATTTGCATATTCAAATGCAGACGCTGAAACAGCTTGCTGAGAGATGCAGCGAAAAAGAGGGATTTTCGTCAGGCCTAAATTCATGGTCCCAGTGTTTTTTTTCGGGAAAACAGCCACATTCATTACTTTTGGACATCAGACTTCTGCATGAAATGACCTTTAACTGTAATCAAAAGTATATATCAATATGGCACCTTTAACAAACACTCAAACAATGGATACATTTGCTAATTTAAAAATAATCCTTGTGACTGCTGTGTGAAATTACTTTGCACTCATGCCGTCACAAACATGAAAGCAATGAACATGAAACACTCTCACTATTTCCACTTTTTCCAGAGGGTGCGTACATAGCATCAAGATCAACAGCAATGCATCAACTTTCAATGCCACCCATCATTGGCTGAAGGGTTGTTGCACAAAATGCACAGATTAGCAGCACGAGCATTCAGCTCAATACTGCAAAACACTACAGTTATGCTTCTAATAATTATGACACAACACTGTTCTTTTTGAGCTGTGTACTGGGGTGGAACATAGATGCAAACTCTTTTCACGCACTCACACAAACCATAGACTGTATAATGAGTGGACGTAACGACGTTCAGCTCAAACTGAAGCTTCCAGCAGATGCCCCGCCCCCTGGTGTCTGGCTGCAGTATAGGTCATAAGCCCCGCCTCCCCATGTATTCTAGATATGAGCCGGGAAAACTTAAAAAGATTACGATGCCTCGTAGAAACGTTTCTCTCATCCTTACGCTAAGGTAGTATGATGATGTCATCTGGCTGCATGGTGTTCAGTTGTTTTTTTTTCTGAGAAGTTAGTTTCTCATTAGTTATTGAACGTTAAAAACTGCGATATAAGTTTTGTTTCACGATAGTTGACAGCTGCCATTGGTGAGTAGTTTTTATCGGGGATATAAGAAACTTCGGGAAAGAGCCAAAAAGAGACTAAACCTTCTGAAGAAGAAGAAATAAATATTTTTATTTCTCTTTTTTACTTGGCTTCTCCGGAAATTCTCTACTGTGCAGACTCTGGCTGCACAATGGTGGCTAGAGAAACAGGGTTTTTTGGCTTCAAAAAAGTAGAACGATGACAGGCGGAAGCACGCTGTCCATTCTATATACAGTCATTGACACAAACATTAAAAGTGAGAGTAAAAGAGAACAATAGAAATTGCTGTGCCTCAATTTTTCTCCATGTTACCCCAAACAAATCTCATTGTCCAACTTGGTAATGAACCCAAAATTAAACACCTCAATCAGCGTCATATAGTCAGAAACTTTAAGGCTTCAGTGCATGTTTGCCAACATGATATTTGTTGTTTTTGAGATATTCCAGATCCTAGTGGGTGTAATTTCTGGCTCGTTTCTCCTTCAAAAACTGCTGAAACAAGATTATTAAAAACAAAACTGTACGCAGTAAACATTTATTCCTTTTTTGGTGAAGTTTGAGTATAAAGTTAATGTTTCTTGCACGTCTGTTTTTGTTAATTCTGTTAATACCTTCCTTGGCTCATTCTAACACACTAACGGGGACGTGCTGTCTTTCCAAATCTTTTCCCACACTCTCAAGCATGTTTTGGCCTTTTGCAGAGAGGAAACAGAAAGTATTTGACATAATACGGTGATAAACACCACAGAATGGTTTTTGCATAACGCACGTCAATGTGGGTGTGTCTGGGGAAAGGACACACACTCTTAATAAAAAAAAAGTTAATTTCCCTTGTGTGGTTGCTTAAACAAACATCACGGCTTTATGGAGAATGAGTAACGGCACCGCTGTGATGTGTTAATGTGTTTTCTTCACATGCGTGCGAGTTTCTGTTGCGAAGGGGGTGAGTAAGTTCACCGCGGTATTCTGGTTAACGGTACAGTAAGTGGGACTTCATTTCATTACTGAGTGTTTGTGATGCCAGTAAGTCGCAGAGACAGAAGGACATCTGTCGTCAACATGTTTGGAGCTGACGAGTTACAACAACGGCTAATGAATAACCTTCAGATAGGAGAAGGTCTTCACGCTGCTGCCAGTCACTGTTCCTGCGTAAATCAAAAATTTCACCAACGCCTTCCTCTTCACAGGATACAGCAGACCGCGCTCTAACCGGGAGTAGAAGAAGAAAGTGAACACCCATTTCTACTGTAATTGAGCCAAGACTTAATGACTATCTTGTGCTAATTACTCGTAAATCTATTAATGGTTTTCTCCCTGTTTTATTTTCACATTCTTTACTTTGCTTTCAAGCAATATGCTTTCTTTAAAGTACTGTTTAGACTCATTAAAGTCTTGTTAAGAAAAATCTCTCATAAACAGAAATACTCAAGTGTGAAGTGTTCTTTTTTTTCTTGTTTGTTTTACTCTGGGGCATTATGGGTTTGCATGCGGTCAACATCCCTTAGTTAGCTTCCTGCAAAGGTCCCGTAAAAGTAATTTAGAAAATTCCCCTATAAAAGAAATAACTGCCAGTCATTTTTCTTTATATTAAGTTAATGGCAACAGAGCTTTGCTTAATCCCCCCTCAGGGTGCACTATTTTTGTCTCAGCCCTCATAAACTTTTAACAAACACCCAAAAACAACAAATTAAAGCCTCTTTCTAAGGCCTTAATTTTGCAGTTTGTGTACAGACTGTGTAAGATTAATGTCAAGGAAACACTAAGTGGATACATTATTTTGTAAAAAAGGAAATAAAACACTCCATGTGACCTTTTATCCTCTGTACCTGTTAGTAAAGATTATGCCAAAGTGAAATTGTGCAAAAGAGTCCTTAACTGAAAACTTTATCTTAGTTTCATTACTGAGTCTTTGTTACTTGCAGTCTTTTATCGTGTAAGTAAGATTTATATTTATAAAACTGCAAGTTGTGCAATTCCTTTTTTTTCAAACACTATGAAGTAATTTCAGATTTCAGAGACTAAAACAATAAAATACCAGTTTTAAAGCAAAACACTTTCTGTTGCCCTGATGGAATTTCCAATCAAAACTTTTTTTGGAAAAAAACAAAAGTGTGATCTTTGCACAGTGTTGGAATGATATTATGTTTAAGTTAATGTCCCCCTTCTTTAATACAGTCAAGATCACTTTTTTGCTTGGACCCTTGTGTTTCACTCCCCCCTTATTTTTTCCCTCTTATGTATTTTCTTCTTATTTTCTTTTGGTGCCCTTTTCTGGTGTTTATTTACTTATTTGTAGGGCCAGTTTGTATTCATTAACACTTTTGTAAATATGTCAAAAGGTTAGTTTCCATCTGTAGTCCCCAGAAAATATAAAAGTAAGCAATCTAAAAAGTATAAAATAATACAGAAACATATTAGGGCCAATTATGATGGTAAAAATAATTTTGAGCAAATGGAGATTGAAGTCAAAATTACAAGTATACAGTTGAAATGAATAAATAATAAAGTAAAAAATAAAGAATAAAGTCAAAATGTGAGGATTAAGTAGAAATGCATTTTCAGGGAAAAAAGTGAAATACTCTGCTCTGATGTTTAAAAGTAGTGAATAGGGAAAAGTTAGCTCCTTCAGTCTTCAGGTGTAATGGAAAGTTTCTGAAAAGATGGAACTGCAAACTTTATTGATGTCATTATCCAGAGTTCTGAGTGTTGCCATTTCAACTTTGATTTCGCAATTACACTTCGACTTTAGTCTCATAATCTGAAGGTGCCCCAAAGGAATTTTCACCATCAAAATTGGCTCCCATCTGCTTGTGTAAAATAAGATAAAACAAAACACAATAAAATAATTTGGGAGGATTTACATTACAGGTGTCCAATAAGAAAAAAAAGAAAAGGAAAGGAGAAAAAAAAAAAAGGGTAAGCAACCATAGACATGGAATACATGCAAGACTAGCATGGAATGTCATCAAGTGAATGTTTAAATCCTGCAAGACACAAAGAAACAACAGAAGAGTGAAAATGCCTAAGAATGCACATTAGACAAAAGCATTTTTAGTCATTATTAAACAAAAACAAAGCAAGTGCATTGGACGTTTAACAGCATTAGATCTGTCTCCCATGATCCTAAATAGAGAAGGGACTCAGACTATAAAAGCATTTAAAACAGGCTGAAAACCTGTTTATTTCTACTGTAAAAATTTGCTTCATTGAATTGGTGTACTATAGCTTGTAAAAAAAAAAAACAGACGCCATGTCACTCAGCTTCAAGTGAGGTCACCGCAAAAACTGCTCCCCCTGGTGACTGACTGCAGTTATGGTAAAAAAAAAAAAAAAAAGAATGAATAGGAGGTAGTTTGATGAGATGATATTACTTGTGTGCATTGTGTTCATGTCATCTTATTTCTGAAAAGTTGTTTTTGTTCTTTTGGCTTCAAAACCGTGCAACAGTAAAAGGCAGAGCCACACTGTCTGTTCTACATATAGTTAAAGGTGTGTACATGATGTCCAGTTTTTCAGAGGACTCACAAAGAACTGCAGGTTTTATCACTTTCACATTGACGTTTTCAGATCAGAGGTTGCCGCTTGGTTCCAAACACAACCATGACAACTTTCTGAAACACTTCCAAAATGGGTCGAGATGTGAGCATTTTCCACGGATGATTAAATGAGGATGGTTGCATGTTTATCCTAAAACTAGACTAAATCCTGGTACAATATGGTCTAAACATCCACCTTTAATCAGTGTCCTCAGATGACTTTGACAAAACTCAGCATCAAACCAGCCTTGAAAAAGTTTTCAACAGCTGCCATCGTTGCTTATTCAGCATCCTTTCCACAGATAAATACTCAATGGGTTAATTGCAAACACATGCTTTTCCTCAAATAAATAAAATAATCTGTCAAAGCTTCAGAAAGTTTATACTCACATTTTACAGTTTGGACATGCTTTGGATGTGACTAACTCTGGCTCCAGTCAAAACATCAATGTCAGGAAAACATTGTTCTTCTATTTCCCGTGAAAGTCACTGTTCATCAAGGTAAACATTTGCACACTGAACTGAGACTAACAGTGCACAGATTGTATACAGTATGGCAGACCGCTATTGTAATCAGAGGATGTAGCTGCATCCCTGTCAACCTGCGGACACATCCCTTATGTTTGCTCAGCCTCTATTGTAGTGAGCTGCCATTCCTCGTTAGTTTTGATTGGTTTCATTCCTTCCTCTGTGTTTAGACATCAATCATAAGCTGCCTTCACTGGAATCTCTCTCGTCTGCCAGCTGGTTGTATTTTACGTCTGCCAATGCGTGTCCGTGTCTGTGCTTGCTCGGTGAGTCTCGCAGGTGGTCTGCCGTAAATCCATAGGTGATCCGAGAGGAACCAAACAGAACATAAATGGCCATGAGGTGTGAAGGTGGGAATCTGGGCGTATTTTTGTGGAAAGCTATCCTACTTTTGGCTCACTGTCCTGGCCCCCTGCCTGAATGTGTTTTTGTTACTGGTTTAAGCCAACATATCAGTTTGCCAATACATCAAGCTAAATTTACCCTACATAAAAACAAAACCGGACAGTGCTTTTGTACACGTCGGTTGTAAATCATTTTTTACAAGCTTATTCTGGATCAATTAGAAGTCAACTTTATAATCATATTTTTAAAAATATTGAAGACATTGATGTTACTGCCAGGTTTGAAAAATAGTAGAGTGACCTGAACATTTAATGCTTTTTCCTCTTCAAAACTCTTGATGATAAAATCAGTGACAGCCTTGAAAAAGTGCACACGCACGGTTATACATGTGATGTTTACTCGAGCTGATTGGCCCATAATTTTGCGAGGTTAGAAGAGGATAGCAGAGTAAATCTATATCCTCCGCATCCTTGAACAGACATCCCAGCTGTCAGACCGCCCTGATTGCTGTTACTTATGATACAAGGAAGAACTCTGTGTCCCGAATGGTCCAACATATGATTAATTGCTTTTGTAAGGGAGTAAAATGATCCATCACGGAGACGTATACCTCCTCATTATAGGTTGATGAAGAGGATGGAGGAGTGTAAGGATGCAGCTTTTGGCAGATCAAAAGAGTATAATTTTCCATAAAAGATGGGCGAAGGATGAGGTAGGGTGTTGGCGGAGAACACAAAAAGGAAGGATTGTGTGTCAGACTGAGATGACTGACATGCGGTGGAGCTCCCTGACCTGGCAGGTCCTGGATTGGCCTTGGCTCCCAAGTAAAGACAAGCAATGAGGTAGGGATGGAAACGAAACAGGAGAGATTCTGTGTGGAAAAGGTGGGTGTTTTAGCCCTTCTTTATTTAACCAGATAGGTCAAATGAGCACTTTTTCAGTCAATGCAAGTCTCTGTGGAATTGCCCATGCGGTTCTGCCCCTGGCAAAACACTCTGTTGAGGAAGAATGGATGGAAGAACAGGATGAGAGGAGAGATGGGAGGATGGGGGGAGCTTTAAGCCCGGGTTGGTTGGCAAAGCAATCAGAATGTAAGTGGTGCTGGAGTACACTGGCAGACAGCATGGCACCTCTAATCAAATACAATCAATTCAGTGTGGAGGGCCCGAGCCAACGACACCATTGAACCTAACCATTCTCTCACCTTCTAAATCTATCTCCTCCATTCATTCCATCACACAGCTTGTTATTTACAACCCTGGAAGACGAGGATTTGCAAAGACAAGACGGCACAAAGAAATAAGAACAGAGTCTAACACACAAACATCTGCCATTAACACTGAATGTCAACCTGTTCAAGAAGTTGGTTCTATGAAACCAACCAACCAGAACCAGCTACCTATGTCAGTTTGCACTATAAAGTATTTATGAGTCAATGACACGACGCCTACTTTTTATGTCTTACTGAACTGGTTTAAAATCTCTTTCAATCAATTTAAATATACCCATTTCCCTATTTAGCATCATTCTTTAACATGTGCTGTGAAACACATCGAGTGAGGAGCTCAAGAGTTGTCCAAGCATGATCATATCTAAAGAGCGGTACAAGCTTATAATTTTCACAAGGTACGAGGAAGAAGGGCTTCAACAACCGGGAGTGTTACACATGATAAATCTCTTTGTTGTTGATGTTTTCTGTTTTTATCTTCGTTGTTTGATTTTTCTGTATTTATTTTCTAAATTTTTGTGAACATATACAGTGTCATAATGCTCATTTGAGGAGTCTGACCTCTTAATTGAGAAGTGGAGAAGGGGTGGAACTCAATGAGCTTTCGCTTCATCCCACTCCTTTTCGGATATGTTGGACTAACATTATGAATGTTGATTTGACTGAACTGATTGAATTGTTTTGTTCAATATTTATTTATCTATTTATCTCCCGATTACTTTCTTTTGTTAATTGCACGTCTGAAATACAGCACAAATGAATGAATGAAAAAGACCCAAGACCATTAAGACATTTAAAAACAAGCAGAAGAACCTTGAAATCGATCTTGAAACCCACAGGGAGCCAGTGTACTGATTCTAAAACCGGTGTAATGTAAGCTTTCTTCCTGGTCTGAGTCACATGACCAGTGTTGTTTCGGTGGCTGACTTCCTGTCCCTCTCAATCGACTAAGTTGGTGCATAATTGCTCTGTCATCCTGCAAAAAAATAGAGAACTGGAGGGCTAAGACCTGTCAGATCTGGAATGCCGAGCCAATCGGAGTTGTTACATTGTCTTGAAATGGAGACATGTATGTTGATAGCTTATCTTAGCTGTAAGAGCTAAACCACAACAAATATGCCAGCTAAAATATCAATAAAGCTGACAGAGCACATTTAGCACATATAAGAGTTTTAACCCTACAAAGCCAAATGTAACATATTTCATACACGAGTTCTAAGAACTTTATGTCATCAAAATGATAAATTGTTTCTTAAAAATCCGGTTAGAATATTTTTAGAAACCTATTCTACCACCTTGAAGATTGTCATATCAATACAGTCGGCTAAAGTTGTATTTCTGCCCTTTTCAAAAAGTCTGCTCTCATGAAATCATCCACTCACAAATTTTCAGAAAAATCACTGCTTGATTTTCAAGAAGTTGTAGCAAGAATAACATCAAAATAATCAAAAAATTAAGTGTTTTCTGCGTGAAATAAATTCATATTTACTAAAAAAAAAAGCATTATAAAATAGATAAATAGTTTGCAAAATTGCCCAGTGTGTCGAATGTGATATAAGAAATATATCATGAATTAAATGATAAAGCAATATTTAAAAATAAAAATAAGATCAAAGCATCATGAAGGAAGCTATCAACACTAACACTGAAAACAAAGCCGTGGGGTCCTGTAACTTTTGAGCACTTTATACTTATATCACAACATCTTTTTTTTTTCTTTACAATATGATGTTTCTTCTCCTCATTGAAACATTTCAAGCCCCTCCTTTAAATATTGTTAAGTTGAATACTTCGCCAAGGCTTCATTTTGAGTTGCCCCCTTCTGTCAGGTTGTTCTTGCTTTAATATTTTTTGGTTTGAAATGATGAGAGAAGTTATTATCTCAAAACTCCTCAATAGAATGGTAACTGGCTACACAAGCACATTTTTTCCTAATGGGATAAAGCAGCTGAAAAGTAGAAAACTGATTCATTATGTGTGAATGCCATCTCCGGTTAAACAGCCCACTGACCTGAAATAATCACAGAAGAAAAGGGAAAATAGTTCTGAGCACAGCTGTCCAGATGGTGAAAGGATATTATACACAAAAAAAGAAAAAAAAGACTTTTGGCTGAATACCAGCTTCAACTGTTGATCTGTAACTGTAAGACTTCAAATAAACAAACAACCACAAGTATCACTGTATCTTTAAAACATTCCACTTCACTAAGCTACGTGATGTTTCTTTACTGGGTGATGCCGTCTGCTGTAAGAGGAAGTCATTTGAAGGTAAAAGATGGCGTGATGCTAAGTGTGTGTGTCAGTGAAATTGTGCCACTGGGCTTGTGTCACCATGCTTCAGACCCTCTAACAAGCATGCGTGAGTGTGCTGGTTAGATTTCACACGCAACCCAGCCCCCCTCTGGCCAAATTGGTGTATTGTGTGCACAATAATTACACTGCATGTGTGTTTTGTGCTTTTGCTTGACCTTCTTTTCTGTTATCCTCTTTGACAGCGCTGATGCCATGTTGCACTTTTGGGATTGCCATGGTATTCGTCATTTTATGTTGACCTACACAAACAATGTAAACTGCGCACAAGGTTTCTTGTCATTTCCTTTTGTGATATCCTATTTGTATTATTCTTTTGACGGGAATTGTACATCTTGGAAACAGTCATTTAATCTTTGTCTATTATTTTCAAGCCTAACATTTTTTTTTTCCATTTCAGTCTTTGTGCTATAAGTGATTCATCGACAATGATCCTTGAATTGATTTGTTTATGACGTAAGACAACACAATATATTTCCTCCTTGTGGTCTCCTCTCATTTGTCTGATTGTGTCTTTGTTCATCTTATAAGTTCAGTCAATAACTTTCTTCTCATAGATTTCAACCATGTATTGCCTAGCAGAATTACTGTTATAGTTGGCTTTAAAGATTATGCTTTTGCTTTCCATGGAATGCAATGCAAAATCCCCCCACATGGGTAAATACATTCATATAGATTGAAGCTGAGAAATGAAGTTTAACCAGCAGCAGCAGAGTATGAGGAGCATAGGTGTAGCAAAGGTATGCGAGAGTAAATATGTGTTTAAATTCACCATCTTATCAATAGGAGTGGCTGCGATTGGTTGAGTGGTGTCGGAAACAATGATTTGAACAGTTCTCTATGAACTAACACAAGCACAATTTAATTGCGCACAACTTGGTCATATTTATACGGACATTTATCATCATCCATTGGTTTTAACTATGCCTTCAATTTGGTATTTCCAAATTGCCCTTGGGTCTTACACTTGACTAGTACTGTTTGAGGAAATTATACAGTAGATCAAATGAGCTGTTGTCCAAAGAAAATGTTGACCATACACCAATCCTTCGGCTGAATTGTGGGCTCTACCATTACTGCAGCTCATCAGTGTTGTATACGTTGGCTGTGACAGGATTTCACCAATGTAAAATATCCATCCATTTTCTTTACCGTCTATCCTGCTTATCAGGGCCGGAGGGTGGCTGGAGCCTATCCCAGCTGTCATTGGGCGAGAGGCGGGGTACACCCTGGATTGGTTGCCAGTCAATCGCAAGGCTGACATAGAGACAAACAACCATTCACACACACACTCACACCTACAGGCAATTTAGAATAATCAATTGACCTAATGTACGCATGTTTTTGGTCTGTGGGAGGAAACCGGAGTACCCGGAGAGAACCCACGCATGCACGGGGAGAACATGCAAACTCCACACAGAAAGGCCAATCATGTCCGAACGGTGAATCGAACCAGCGACCTTCTTGCTGTGAGGCTGGAGCGCTACCCACTGCACCACCGTGCAGCATCCTATGTAATATATCTATTTCGAAAATAACAGGTAGAAAAAACATGAAATCAGGTCCAGAGATCCCGCTAGACTCTTGTAGCTTACCAACATCTAACCATACCACTGTCTTGCATACCCAGCCTTTGCAGCAGCAAAACAGACAAAAACACAAACACTGATCCAGTATTATGTCTCACAACAGCAAGACTTAAGCACCTAGTATCCAGACAATAACAAAGTGAACCCAACCATAGCCGAGCTGACGAGCTGTCATTAGCTCCTCTGTTTAATGAATGAAGGAATGAATGAAAATGTTTTTGAAAAATGCAAAAGAATAACACGAAGCAAACAAAAAGACACAAAGAAACTGTGCAATTCTGCATTAAATCAAAAGAAAAAAAGAAACTTTGCAATTAAAGCAAAACAAAACAGAACAGAAGTTACCTCTAAATCACTAATTCACCTTCTTTTACATTTTCAAAAAGGAGTGGAAAGAAGCAAAACTTATTAATTTCCACCCCCCTCTCCAGTTTTAATTAATAACAGTCTAGTTAGCCAACATTTTACCTGTACATATATAAAATTACATATATGCATATACACACAAAAACAGATACATATGCCTACCCACACATAGATTACACAAGTCCACAACTTGATAATGGCTGGAAAAAGTCAGAATTCCATCTATTTGCCTGCAAGTTGGATAGAAAAGATCATAACGTATACCAAGCTGCTTCACATTTGCCTTTTGTTGCATTTCACACATTAAACAACCAATAGCTTCAGTGAACTCACAATAAAGAGCCATTTAGCTCATTAACTACCATTTGCACCTCACAATGACACAAACACTAACAAAATACTTTTTTTTGCTCACTCATTGATGATCTTGGTCCTCATAAGCTGATGAATCAAACTTTGACCACTGTTCACCTCAAACTTTAACATCCAGCCATCACGCTTTAACCTCACAGCAATAAACAAGTGTAGTCTTCTATTTGTTGATAGTTTATTGCTGACCTTTCACTACTCAAGTGTTTGTTTATCCTTTGACAGAGAGCAGCAAACATGGGGCATTGAAAGTAGGAAGGAAGTTTGATTCTCTGAGGAGAAAAACTGCACCTTGACAGTCTTGATGGCGTCCAACGTTACTGTCATGACAAGGAGATCCTGCTGAGATGTTTTCTAGGCGGCACAGTGGAGGGAGCATCATGATCAGCTTTTATTTCAGTGGAACAATGGAGCTGATGGTTGTGCAGGGGCACCAGGGGCGGCTGGCTACGTGGAGATGTTACTCGGGGTGTCCTTCATGACTGAGGGCCCTGGCTTCTGTGCTAATGACTGGGTTTTTCAACAGGACAACGCTACAGTTCACAATGTCCACCTGAAAAAGCACCTCTACTTCTTCCAGAGGAATAATCTCACTCTTTTAGAGCATCCTGCGTGTTCCTCTGATCTAAATCACATTGAGAACATTATAGGATGGATGGAGAGGGAAGTTCCCACTTGCCTTCTGGAACCACTTACATCAAGCATGAACAAACTAATTTTTAAAGTAATGAACAAGAACGGTGGAGCTCCTCATTACTGAGTCCTTTTTTCAAACCTCTATTTCTACTTTAGGGGGTTTTCAGTTTGTTTTAACTGTGGTCTTAAACTTTTGATCATCTGATGAACAGACTGTTTCCCTTTTATTGTTGTTTTCAGTAAATTGCTTACCCTTTTTTTCCTTTTTTTTTGGCTAATGACCATTTCTTCTTTTATACTCTTGGCCTTTTTAAGATCCAAGAGTGCAAAATGTTGATTTGTGTTATTTTCAACTGGTCTTAAGGTTTTGATTAGTTGTGTATATCCCCAAACTTTTTGCATGTACTGGATTCATCTACCAAAACTGTCATAATACATTTCCGAACTTTGCCAAATTCTTTTACTTTTCTGCCAAATTTGACTGTATTGATGCCTCTGAGCTGAACTCCATAAAATCAGAGGAATTCAGTGGCTCCTGCTTACCTGAACAGGCAGCTAATCAACCACAGACCCAGAGAAATGAATGCAAAAATACCCTCTAATTGGGCACAGTTGCTGTAATTTTTGTGTTTGTTTGTGC
>RPOG01006563.1:0-23092 GCA_008086565.1 Thalassoma bifasciatum | reverse complement strand
GAGGAGATCCAGCTTCTCCTGGTGTCCCACATGTGACCCTGACTACTGACACACTTTTTCCTCCTCCAGCTCTAATTGAAAAGAAAAATTGGGGGATCCTGCTCCCCGTCCCCCTGCGAGCGGAAAATCTCTGCAGCTAATTGAATTTCCACATTTGACCAATTAGAGGAGAAGCAGCAGCAGAGTCACAGCAGCGTGTATGTGCTCAGCTTTTAGTTTCACTGTGGAAACACGGTCAGGACTTTCTGCACCATTAACAGAGAACAGCACTGAACACACACACACACACACACACACACACACACACACACACACACACACACACACACACGGAAATAAATAGGGTTTGGACCTGCAAGTGTGGTCGTCGCTGACGGATGCGATTTGTTTCCCCTCCGTGGGCTCGAACACCAAATGGTTAATGTAGCTGGTGTGGCCCTCAATCACCTAGGCAACGGAGTAAACAACAACANTGTGCTCAGCTTTTAGTTTCACTGTGGAAACACGGTCAGGACTTTCTGCACCATTAACAGAGAACAGCACTGAACACACACACACACACACACACACACACACACACACACACACACACACACACGGAAATAAATAGGGTTTGGACCTGCAAGTGTGGTCGTCGCTGACGGATGCGATTTGTTTCCCCTCCGTGGGCTCGAACACCAAATGGTTAATGTAGCTGGTGTGGCCCTCAATCACCTAGGCAACGGAGTAAACAACAACATGTCAACAAAAACAGCAAACGCGTGAGTTTTCACTGAGTTTTTCTCAATAATGTGAGTTTCTTTCTCTACCTCCCTCTATCCAAACTTCTTTCATTCCTTTCTTTTCAACTTCTCCTTAATTCCTTTCCCTCCTTGTAACTTCACTTCTCTCCTTTATTTTTTTCCATCATTCCTTCCATCTCTACTTCTCTTGTTCCCTTCCAATCCTATTTCTCACCACTCTTCCTTCCCCACTTTTTTGATTTCCTTTCCTTTCCTTTCCTCAATCCCTACTTCTTTCCTTTCCTTCATTTCGATCCCCACTTATCTACTTTCCTTTTCTTTCCTTCCTTCCTTCTCTCCTTCCCTTTTAACTAGAGTTCTCTCCATTCTTCTATTCCTCACTTCTTTTCTTTCCCTTCCTTTCTTAAACTTTGCTTTCTTTCCATTCTCTGTTCTCTTCTGTCCTCTCCTCTTTTTTCCTCCATCCATCCTTACTTCTCTTCTTTCCTTTCCTTTCATCCCTATTTCTCTTGTTCCTTTTTCTGTTTTGTTTTCCTTTCCTTGTTTTACATTTCCTTTGACTTGATCCCAACTTTTCTTTCCTTTCCTTTCATCCTCACTTCTCACCTTTCCTTTCCTTTCCTTTCTTTCCTTTCATCCTCACTTCTCACCTTTCCTTTCTTTCCTTTCCTTTCATCCTCACCTTTCCTTCCTTTCCTTTCGTCCTCACTTCTCACCTTCTTTTCTTTCCTTTCCTTTCATCCTCACTTCTCACCTTTCCTTTCCTTTCCTTTCGTCCTCACTTCTCACCTTTCCTTTCTTTCCTTTCATCCTCACTTCTCACCTTTCCTTCCTTTCCTTTCGTCCTCACTTCTCACCTTCTTTTCCTTTCTTTCCTTTCATCCTCACTTCTCACCTTTCCTTTCCTTTCCTTTCNGTGAAGGCAGCATTAATGCTGAAAGGTACAAACAGGTTTTGGAGCAACATCTGCTGCCATCCAAGACACTTTGTCTTTTTCAGGGACGTCCCTGATTATTTCAGCAAGACAATGAAACCAAGACACATTCTGCTCCTGTTACAACAGCGTGGCTCCGTAGTAGAAGAGTGCAGCTACTAGACTGACCTGCCTGTCAAAGCTTTATGAGTGAATATTTGCAAAAAGTGAATCTGGATGAGTGAAGCTGCGACACTCACCTGGAAAAGACAAGTGCCAACAACAACGTACTGGTTCCCTCCGTAGGCCAGTAAAGAGGCAGGAGTGCCGGAGCTGAAAGGACTGAATTCGACCACCTGAACGTAGTCCTCACAGGGAACCGTGTACGTGGGGCTGCGGCTGGAGTCCTCCTGCATGATTGTTTACCCTGAGGAACAAAAGATTCACATAAAAAACTTCATTAACTGGATTTGAATCTGCTCCGATTCACAGCACAATGTGGCACGAATGTGTCTGCTCCAGTTCAGTCAACGTAGAGTTAATCATAAGATAATTTCTCTTTATGTTTGAAGATCACACTGATCAGCAATTTGAAATTCATCAACACTGTTTGCTCCATTAAAAAAAAAAAAAAAAAAAAGGTTTTAACGAACATCATTAGCCTAATGTCATAATTGGAGACATCATGTATTATAAAAATTCAAAAATTCAAAGTTAATAGTACAGGTTATATAACCATAAAATTATAAATAGTAGAAATATGAAAAAAAAAAAGTTTTTCCTTCTTTTCTAAAAACTTTGAATTATGATTTTCCCAATAATGCTACTTTTTTTTTTTTTTTTTTACAAAAAATAATATTATATGAAAATTTGAGGATGCAAAATGATTAAACAGAAAAAAAAATGACAAATTTCTGAATGTTTCCAAAAACACTATGACACTAAACCTTATTCAAATATTATTGTGTTTTAAGAATGAATGCAGCTACAGACTTAGGAATAAACCTGAGAGCACAACTCTGGTGATTTTCTTAAACTATATTGGTCACTTAATAATTCGGCAAACATTAAAATAAAGAGAATTTTTTTTTATTTTATATGAGATATCTTTGACTAAATGGTGACACTGCATGGAATTAACTAGGGCAGATTCAGTGATTGAGATGATTATCTTATACTGAATCAGTCAAGAAATTAGTCAGATGAATTTAGCACAACTGTGTCCTGAATGGTTTAAAATAATCACATTTTCATTTGTAAATATTAAAGCCAGAAAACAAGTTTACAGGACAGTAAACACTCATTGAGTTATAGTAAAGCTACTTCTTGGATTTAGTTCTTACATAGTTGTATTCACAGTTATTTTCCATGGTCTAACAGTTCAGCCAGGGCTCATTTATAGTCATGTTATTAACATTACTCACATAACTGTGATGATTCATAAGGAAAATAGTGAAAAAGTGACTGAATCCTGTTATCAGTTAGCAAACACAAAGCAAAACAAAGCTAACTTTGTCTGAATTCACACCTGAAAACTTCACCTGTTGCAGGAATATTTACCTGTTAGTGATCGGAGAGTATTCCGATTCAAAAATAGAGTAAAACTTGTTAAAAAGTCTCTGTGCTCTGTTAAATATGAGGATGAATCTCTTCACATGTGCTGTCAACCTTCCTCCGAGAGCGGCATGGGCCGAACCATTCAGCGGAGATGAGAGGGGGGGGGATTACGGGATACGAACTCAAACATTAAATCTTTACAGGATATTCACCGCAGAAATGAGAGTTTTAAATTTTTACACAGTACTTAAAATGTCAAAGTAGTCCACTGTTGTGAAAATATTCGGTTTACAACGAAAAATAAACACCTTCCTAACTTGAGTCGTCCCCTTTACCAATCGGCTACACCTGATTGGTTAAGAGCCGATGACGTCATGGTGATTTAAAATTTGAAATCAGCTGCTTTCACTCGTGGATGTGAAATCACGAAGACGAAAAACTGCTAAATAAGAGGTTTGTTTGATTAAATTATTACTTTTATTGATCTAAATGAGGTCTTTACTCTAATTTTAATTGTAAATGTCGGTTTGGTTGATTTTAAAACACATTTTGAGCATATTTCTGGAGTTGATTGTGAGATGTGTTTGTGTTGTTATGTCTCAAAGGTTAACATCAGTCTTATTTACTTATATTTAAGGAGAATAACTGAATACAGTTTATTACCTAAATCAGCCTTTTTAGAAGTCAGGTGCCTGTATATTTTTTTCCTTTAGCTAGATTTAGGAGATACATTTTAATTTCAAGTCTCATTTTGATGATGAAAGGGTGATTTTTTACCATATGAATGTGAAATTATGTGGAAAAAGTTGGCATTTTAAGATAAAAACTCAAAAATAGGAGATAAAATTTAATTTATGATATGAGATGTCAAAAATTAGAGAGAAAAGTCATAATTATGTGCTAAAAAGTCGAATACTGAGACAAAAAAGAGACATTACGTGATAGGTAGTCTAAAATATGAGATGAAAAGTCAAAATTATGAAATAAGGAGTCAAATTATGCTGTAAAATCTTGATATATGGAAATAAAAGAATTGAAATTATGAGAGACAAAGTCTAAAATGCAATACTAGAGGTCAAGTTTATAACACGAGAGGTGAAAGTAATGAAATGTAAAAGTCAAAAATATAGGATATAATGTTATCTATGACAATAAAAGTTAAAATTATGAGTACAAGTTGAAATTATGTGAAAAAAGTCAAATAATAATTCCAAAAAATGAGATAAAATGTCAAAAGTATGAGATAAGAAGTCATAATTATGTTGTAGAGTATTTTAATATTGAGATAAAATGTTGAAATGATGGGATTAAGTTATGGGATAAAATAAATCAAAATTCTGTACAGAGAAATCCAGGGTTACTTTTTTCTTCCTATTTTGTTAATTTCATCTTTGTCATGAAAGAAGTCAAACATATTTTTAAAGTTCTGTGTTTTTCTCCACTTCTGTTACAGGTGAAAATGGAGGCTTTAAGTGATCGACTGAAGTTGATGGTGAAAGTTTTCCGGAGAGAGTGCCACAGAGTTTTGGACTCAGAGAGAACGACCGTCCACGGGGCCAACGACATGTTGATGATGCTGCAGTTAGCTCTGGATGAAGTTAACAAACAGGTATTTGAGCCTTTCATTCACACAGGAGCTGCTACAAAACTCTGAAACCACAACAAACGGAAAAGTATTCAGAATTATTGAATAGAAAGTAATTATCATGGGAGAAAATGTTAAAATTAAGAGATAAAGAGTGTATTATGTGATAAAAAGTGAGGATTATAAAGTAAAATGTCAGAAAAATGAGGAAAAAAAATATGATTATTGCATAAAAAGTCAAAATAATGAGTTAAAATGTTGAAATGAGATAGAAAGTCCTTATTTTGTGATAAGAAGTCAAAATTATGAGATTTAAAGTCAATTATATGACAAAAAGTCATCATTATGAGATAAAAAGTCATAAGTATGAGATAAAATGTTGAAACAATGGGATTAAAAGTTCATCATGTTGTGACAAAAAGTCAATATATTGTGGTAAGAAGCTATTAGTATGTGATTAAAAGTCAAAATTATGAGTTAAAGGGTCAATTGTGTGATTAAAGGTCGTAATTATGAGATAAAATGTTAGAATAATGAGATAAAAATTTCACAATTATTGCATAAAAAGTCATTACCATGTACTAAAAGTCATAATTATGAGTTGAAATGTTGAAATTATGAGACAGAAAGTCCTTATTTTGTAATAAGAAGTCATAATTATGAGATATGAGTCAAAATTATGAGATTTAAAGTCAATTATATGACAAAAAGTCATCATTATGAGATAAAAAGTCATAAGTATGAGATAAAATGTTGAAACAATGGGATTAAAAGTTCATCATGTTGTGACAAAAAGTCAATATATTGTGGTAAGAAGCTATTAGTATGTGATTAAAAGTCAAAATTATGAGTTAAAGGGTCAATTGTGTGATTAAAGGTCGTAATTATGAGATAAAATGTTAGAATAATGAGATAAAAATTTCACAATTATTGCATAAAAAGTCATTACCATGTACTAAAAGTCATAATTATGAGTTGAAATGTTGAAATTATGAGACAGAAAGTCCTTATTTTGTAATAAGAAGTCATAATTATGAGATATGAGTCAAAATTATGAGATTTAAAGTCAATTATATGACAAAAAGTCATCATTATGAGATAAAAAGTCATAAGTATGAGATAAAATGTTGAAACAATGGGATTAAAAGTTCATCATGTTGTGACAAAAAGTCAATATATTGTGGTAAGAAGCCATTAGTATGTGATTAAAAGTCAAAAATATGAGTTAAAGGGTCAATTGTGTGATTAAAGGTCGTAATTATGAGATAAAATGTTAGAATAATGAGATAAAAATTTCACAATTATTGCATAAAAAGTCATTATCATGTACTTAAAGTCATAATTATGAGTTGAAATGTTGAACTTATGAGAAAAAAAGTCATAATAATGAGATA
Source organism: Thalassoma bifasciatum (assembly GCA_008086565.1). Lineage (NCBI taxonomy): Eukaryota > Metazoa > Chordata > Actinopteri > Labriformes > Labridae > Thalassoma > Thalassoma bifasciatum. The sequence continues at coordinate 16,900 of RPOG01006563.1, read as the reverse complement.
AAAGTCAAAATTATGAGATTAAAGATTCATTATATTGGATTAAAAGCCATCATTATAAAATAGAAAGTCATAGTTATGGGATAAAGTTTTATATTTATTGGATTAAAAGCCATAATAATGAGATTTAAAGTGTAAAATGTCAGCTAAAAGCCTGAGGTCTTGGACTTTTCTCCCTGTGAGTCATTCAGAAGCTGAAAAACAATCGTGTGCGTTCGCCGCTCACATCATCACCATCAGGACTCTATTGAACCATCAGGCCGCTGTCATCAGGTCGTTAGCTGATGACATCACCTCAGGTTTCACAGAGGTTTCCTGTGCCTGAGACGCTCGTGTCCCACTGTTGAACTGTTGAACTGTGGGAGAAGCTTCTGGAGCTGATTGGTTCCAGGCGGCGGGTAATTACGTCTGCTTCTCTCTTCCTGTGACAGCACGGCGGCGGCGGCGGCGTTCCTCTGAGCGATGTCCTGATGGCCTGGAAACACTTACTGCTGGACAAACTTCACCTGCCGCCCCCCCACTCTGCACGCCTGGAGAACTATGACCTCATCAGGGCGGCGTACGAGTCCTTCCTGAAACGCTCCAACACGCTGGACCTGCTCGACGCCTTCGCCTCGTACAGAGAGCTGAAGCTGCCGGACGCCGATCCTGATGAGCCCGTGAGCGCGGTGAGGTCATCGATGCTGAGCCGTCTGATTGGCTACTGAGTCAGAGACAGGGTGACCTTATCCCAAACCCCCCCAAAAAAGAAACCCCCCACATAAATAAGACCCTCATCGACCACAATAAGACGCTTCATAACCCACACATTTATTTAAAACTGTTTAAAGGAACATTTTCTAGAATGGAAACAGAAATAATCTATAAAAGTAAATTTCAACCAAACATATAAAAAGGAAAAACTGACTTTGAGCGGAACATTTCAGACGAGTTGATAGAAGAGATAAAAAGTCAAAATATCAACTATTTATCTCAAACTTTGACCTTTCCATCACAACTTAGACTAAATCTAGACTCTTTTTTTGCTCATAACTTTGACTCTATCTCAACATTTCTGCTTTATTTCTGGAAATTTCCACTTTTTTATCTTAGATGTTTGACTTTTTTCATCAAACATTTGACTTATATCTTGAAATTTGGACTTTTTTAACTCAAAATTTCCACTTTGATTCAAGATTTCCTCTTTTTTTATTTTAAACTTTTACTTTTTCCGCATTATTTTGGCTTCATCTCAAAATTTTCACTTATAATCTTAGAATTTTGATTTCTCATGTCATATTTTTGTTTCTTTTATCTCTAAATTTTGACTTTTTATCTTTCGTTTTGTTTTGTTATTTAAACTTTTTTTCCCTCATGACTTTGACTCTATCTCAACATTTCTGCTTTATTTCTGGAAATTTCCACTTTTTATCTCAGATGTTTGACTTTTTTCATCAAACATTTGACGTATATCTTGAAATTTGGACCTTTTCAACTCTGAATTTATACCTTTTAACTCAAAATTTCGACTTTTACCTCAAGATTTCCTCTGTTTTTATTTTAAACTTTTACTTTTTTCCACATTATTTTGGCTTCATCTCAAAATTTTCACTTATAATCTTAGAATTTTGATTTCTTATGTCATATTTTTTTCTTTTATCTCTAAATTTTGACTTTTTATCTTTCGGTTTTGTTTTGTTTTGTTTTTTAAACTTTTTTTCCCTCATGACTTTGACTCTATCACATCATTGCATCTTTTTATCTCAACTGTTTGACTTTTATTTGAAGTTTTGAATATTTTAACTCACAGTTATCACTTTTTATCTCAAAATGTCGACTTATCACGAAATCTTGAATTTGTATCTCTAAATTCTGACAAGTTTGAGTTTTTAATCTAATAACTTTGACTAAATATGGGCCAAAAATTCTCTCATCAAAGACAAGTTTTCATTTTTACGTTTTTAACTGGTGCAAATTGGCTTCTATTATGTCAAGACACATGCTTGAATGAAAAGAAAAATATGTCTTTATTTCTCTTTTGCAAAATTATATATGTTATATTTATGACGCTGCAAACTCTTAGATTAAATTTACAAAGGTGCAGCTTTGATTTATTATAAATATCAATGTTATGTAGAACAAACTGAGAAAAACAACAACACTTTGATGAAACATGTCGTTTGTTCAGTTCAGTCAAAGATAAACTGATTTCTTCTCTAAATTGTTCTTTTATCCTTTCACCAAAAAGATCCAGATGTTGGAATTCTTATCGGGAACCACGGAGCTCAGAGAGCAGACGGACTCTCCAGACTCTCCAGACTCTTTAACACCGTCCTCGCCGTCGTCCACACCGTCCAATCAGAGCGGGCGCTGCAGCTCTCAGGTAGGCCCGCCCAGGTGCTGCTTTAATTGACCAATAAAAGCTGCACGTCCGTCATAAAGAGCGTGAAGCCGCTCTCTCCACTCTGCCCTCTGCCCTCACAAATCTGTTCCTCTCAGGAAAGTGAAACACTCTTCCTCGCTCTGGCGTTTCTCCACGCGGCGTTTTCCTCCCGCTCTTCACTTAATTTGTGTCTGGACTCCATCCTGCGCTCTGACAGGAACTCTATATCATATGGCTCAGATTTAAGAGAGCAATGTGAATTCAATTACCAGGCACATGTTTAAAACACAACAGTGAGCTGGAGAAGAGCTTCTGTAACGGAGCCTCTTTTTTTTTTTTCCTCCTCCTCTCTTCACCGTCCTCACTCCTCGATTTATGACTTTTTTTAGTGGAGGCGAGAGTGATGTAATTTCTGGAGTTTAGCACGAGCTGTCGGCTGCTGATTTTAGTGAGGTTGTAAAAAGCTGTTGTCCCCTTCGCTGGTTTATAAACACGACCTGGACCGGAGTCAAAGCTGCGCTAAAGGGACAGTTTCACATTTTAGAGAGGAAGTGATTGAACTGTAAAAACTCAACATCTCACTGAGAATATTCCTCTAATTCATCCTCAAAAATATCTCATCACACTAAACATCAGACACAGTTACCCAAAGGAAAATATTTCAGTCAGGTATTTCAACTTGTTTCTGATTGGTCATCTTAAAAATCGAAGGTGAAAAAGTCTTTAAGTCTTTTTTGAGTCATTTCTCAGTTGAAACAAGCTTCAAGTTTCTGACTTTAATCTCAGAATTCCGACAGTGATCTTAGAATTCTTACTATGATCACAGAACTCTGACTTTGATCTTGGAATTCTAACTTTGATCTCAGAATTGATCACGGAATTCTGACTCTGAATTTGGAATTCTGACTTTAATCTCATACTCTCAGAATTCCGACTGTGATCTTCGAATTCTTACTATGATCACAGAATTCTGACTTTGATCATGGTATCGACTCTCGGATTTCTGACTCTGAATTTGGAATTCTGACTGTAATCTCATAATCTCAGAATTTTGACTTTAATCTCAGAATTCCGACTGTGATCTTAGAATTCTTACGATGATCAAAGAATTCTGACTTTGATCATGGAATTTTGACTTTGATCATGCTATCGATCACGGAATTTTGACTCTGAATTTGGAATTCTGACTGTAATCTCATAATCTCAGAATTCTGACTTTGATCTCAGAAGTCCGACTCCTTTCACGGAGTTTGGAATTCAAGCTTTGATCTCAGAATTCTGACTTTGATCATGGAATTCTGACTATAATCTCAGAATTCCGACTGTGATCCTAGAATTCTAACTATGATCATGGAATGCTGACTTGGATCTTGGAATTCCGACGTCTTCCACAGAATTTGTTATTCTAGCTTTGATCTCAGAAGTCTGACTTTAATCATGGAATTGATCACGGAATTCTGACTCTGAATTCGGAATTCTGACTTTGATCTAAAAATCTCAGAATTCTGACTTTGATCTTTGAATTCTGACTTTTGTTTCAGAATTCCTACTTTCATCATGGAATTCTAACTTTGATCTCAGAATAGAGCATGGAATTCTGACTCTGAATTTGGAAGTCTGACATTGATCTTGGAATTCTGACTTTGATCTTGGAATTATGACTTTGATCATGGAATTGATCACGGAATTCTGACTCTAATTTCGGAATTCTGACTTTAATCTAAAAATCTCAGAATTCCGACTTTGATCTCAGAATTCTAACTCTGAATTTGGAATTCTGACTTTAATCTCAAAATTCCGACTTTGATAGAAACCAGCCTTGTATATCCGTCGTCTCTGCCGATATTTCCTGACCATTTTGAGCCGATGCTGACAGTATTTGCTCCCTGACCTGAGTTTTTTTTCCTTAAATTGAAAAAAGTGAAGTGACGAGTGAAACTTGTTCCGTTTCCTCCTGTGAAACGTTGAGACGCTCAAACACCGACCGTGTGTTTCCTCCAGGTCAAAGCTGCAGTGAGGAGAGTTTTCTGCTCTTATCTGAGTCTCCTCGTCAACTCTAAGGACGACTTATCTGTGGCTCTGACGCTCGACGTCCCGGGTCGCGCTCTGGGACGACAGGCGTTCACCGACCTGAAACACGCCGCGCGCAGCAGCAACACGTCGCTCTTCCTGGTAAGAAAAAATAAAAACACTTGATTTCTCATGAAGTCACTAGAATCGTTACTGAGGTTCTCGACGCTTCTCTCAGGCCGTGACGTCCTTCGTCAGGGCCATCCAGCTCGGAGGGCGGGGCTACGCTCCGGCCGAGTCCGACCCGCTGAGGAAACACGTCAAAGGCTTCACAGAGTTCGTCACGTTTGTGGACAACCTGGAGGAAATCCTGGGAGAGGTTCCTGACCCCAGGTACGCTCCTCATAAAGTCTGTTTGGCAATAACATTAGGGCGTAGATGGAAGGACAGGTACTAACTCCTTCATCTCAGCTCAAAGGGAACATTGGGTCTAGCACCAGGTAGCATTCACATGCTACAGAACAAATTTCTAACTAATTTAACCAATTCCTGATGGATTCCATTATTTTGGACACATATGAAGTCAAAATTTACACTTTTTATCTTATGATTTTGACTTATTTTAAAATTTCAACTTTCTCATAATTCTTAATTTCACCTCAAAACTTTCACTTTTTGCAACAGAATTTTGTCTTTGTTATTTGTAAAATGGCTTTCTGTCCACTAACTTTGACTTTTTGGCTCAAATTTTTGACTTTTTTTATGTAGAAATTTAATTTTTAGTTTCATTGTTTTACTTTCTATCTCACAATTTCAAATTTTTGTTTTTTAAATTTGGACTTTTTCCTCATAATTTTGACCATTTATTTCAAAATTTTGATTTTCATGTCATTTTTGACTTTTCATCTCAAAACTTTGACTTTTTTGCACAGAATTTTTTTTTTAAATCTCAAAATTTGACTTTTCAGCTCATAACTTTGACTATTTTTATCTCAAATTTTCCATTTTTTAATCACAAATTTTGAATTTTTAGCCCATAGTTTAAAAATTTTACTATACAATATGATAATATGGCTAAAATTTTTGACTTTTTGTCTCAAAATTTGACTTTTCAGCTCATTACTTTGACTATTTTTATCGCAAATTTTCCATTTTTTAATCACAAATTTGGACTTTTTAGCACATAATTTAAAATTTTTACTATACAATTTGATAATATAGCTCAAATTTTTGACTTTTTGTCTCAAAATTTGACTTAATATGGGCCACAAAAACCTCACTATCAGTCAAGACCAGGAGGAAAGAAGCAGTACTTCTGTATATTTGCAGTTTATTTGTATAAGCGCTTTTCCACTTCAGCATTTTCTGTCTGAGAGCACAACACAAACATTAGACAAGACTAAAGAGATAATCTGTGTTTTTTTTTGTCTGAACTTTGTTTCTCGCAGCAGTTTTTTCCAGTCAGCACATTTTAAAGACGTGTTTTTGGAGCTGGAATATTAAATCTCTATTAAAAGCTGAGTTTGTTTTACTTACGTCTGATACTTTTAAAGGTCTGTGAATTCAGAGAAATCACTCTGAGCTGATTAGAGGAGTTCAGAGATTCCAGGAATTTTGTGTGTGTGAGAGATTTTCCTGGTTTAGCTCATTTTCCTCTCCCGTGTGGTCGATTTCTGCGTCATAACGCCGTTAAACCCCGATCTGTTTCTGCAGCAGCGTCTGTGAAACACCTGTTCACCTGTGCCCCTCATAAATCCACCTGTCCTCCTGCAGCTTCTTATCCTCTCCTTAAATCTCAGTAATGACTCCCGTCTACGCCTCTCACGATAACATTTGGATTGCTAAAGCATGTTCACCTCAGCCGGATCAAAGCTTTTCTGCCGCTGAATAATGTTCAGCTCCGGCTTTGATGAATTATCGTCGGCGCTGGGATCATTCCTGAAATCATTCTGGATTATTTTGATGTGGAAGCAGCTGGCAGCAGAACAGAAGAGGTTATCAGAGATGATTTAGCGGCTCCTTCTTGTGCGAGGCTGAGGTGAACTGCAGTGACGTGAGCCGCTCTCACACACATCAGGATGTTTGTGCAGTAGTGGACTCGCCGCTTCCACCTCGGAGCCAACACGTGTCTTTCAACGGGCCGAGGCTCGGCGCTCTCAGTGGACGACTCCGTTTCCTCGTACAAACACCTTCTGTGGAGAGTTCAGGGCCTCTCTTCACCCAACATCTGTTTTCCCAAATGATTCTGTTACCGAGCCGGGTCAGAGCTGGACCACCCCCCCAAACCTCACCCTCTCTCTCTCCCTCTCTCTCTCACTCTTTCTGTTTCTCTGACTCACCTCAGAGAACTTAACTAAACTTTCACTCTGAGTTTCAGCCTCAGAAATGTCCCTGATGAGCAGAAAACTTTTTTCTAAACTCAGAGAAAACAGTTTCAAAGAGTCAAGGCCTCAACAATTAAGAGTCTCAGTTTAACTTTTTCTAACTTAAGGTGTAAAAATAATTGTGTAAAAGTGTTTAAGCCTTCAGCTCGTGTTTTGCCAATAGTGAGTGAGTGATTGTGTAAAATCAGTTATTTAAATACCTTAAAATAATATGAAGATTATAGTATTTAAAAGAAACAGAATTATGATCTATTCAAACCACAATCATCTTTGAAACCAGGCCATTAACATGTTAACTTCTGTTGTGAAGATCTTTTTTTATCAGGTGTGTATGTGGTTTGTGGCTGCTGCAGCCAGCCTCTAGTGGACACTCAAGGAACTGCAGTTTCTACAACTTGATGTTCTAAGACTAGAGTCCAACCCAAGTCACATAAACATCTTAGACCCAGTCACATTAACATTCTAGACCTAAGTATTGTTAAAATTCTAGACCTAAGTCACGTTGATATTCTAGACTAAATTAACCATAACATTCTAGCATCAATCTACCTGAACATTTTAGACCCCAGTGACATTAACATTCTAGATCAAAGTCACATTAACAATCTGGCCCCAAGTGACCTAAACGTTCTAGACCCAAGTGACGTAAATATTCTAGACCCAAATAATGTTTACTTTCTAGAACCAAGTGACCTGAACATTCTAGACCCAGGTGATGTAAATATTCTACACCCAATTACCTGAACATTCTAGACCCAAGTGACGTAAATATTCTAGACCCAATAACCTGAATATTCTAGACCAAAGTGACATCAACATTCTAGACCCAAGTGACCTTTACATTCTAGACCCAAGTGACTTAAGTATTTTAGACCCAAGTCATGTTAACTTTCTAGACCCAAGTGACTTAAGTATTCTAGACCCAAATAATGTTTACTTTCTAGAACTAAGTGACCTGAACATTCTAGACCCAATTACCTGAACATTCTAGACCCAAGTGACGAAAGTATTCTAGACCCAAATAATGTTTACTTTCTAGAACCAAGTGACCTGAACATTCTAGACCCAATTACCTGAACATTCTAGACCCAAGTGACATAAATATTCTAGACCCAAATAATGTTTACTTTCTAGAACTAAGTGACATCAACATTCTAGACCCAGTTACCTGAACATTCTAGACCCAAGTGACCTGAACATTCTAGACCAAAGTGACCTCAACATTTTAGACCCAAGTGACGTAAATATTCTAACCCAATTACCTAAACATTCTAGACCAAAGTGACATCAACATTCTAGACCCAAGTAACCTTTACATTCTAGACCCAAGTGACCTTTACCTTCCAAACCCAAGTGACTTGAATATTCTGGACCCAGGTGACCTGAACATTCTAGAACCCCTGCAGAGCACCCGGAACCACCTCTGGCAGGAACATTCCGCTCTGATTCCTTTGTTCTGAAACATTCCGGAATTCCTCTGTTGTGTTCTGGAATGTGTCTCAAAGAGCCTCAGTGGAACACATGATCTGTGTTTATTTTGGTGAAATGATTTTTGAATGAGTGTGTATGTGGTTTACTGTGTTTCTGCGGCCAGCCCCTAGTGGACACTCGAGGAACTGCAGTTTTTTAACACTATTCTCCACTTGAACCAGTGTGAAAGGACGGAGGCCTGAAGGCTGTTGTTGACTTTTAACGGACGTCACTTCATTCTAACGTTGAAACGTTTCCTCTGAGTCTTTAGAAACTCTAAGTGAGTCGTGGTCGTTCTGATGTTTCAGTTTTCAGAAAAAGACTCTTTCTGTTTCCTCTCAGTGTTTGTGGAGCTCGGCTGGTGGCGGCCATCAGGACGGCTCTGGTGAAGGGACGCAGCAGCGGAGACGCCATCCACGCCGCGGCTGAAGAGACGACGGCCGAGCTGAAGGAGAAGATCTTTCACCTCCATCAGCTCCAGAAACAGAACGCCAACAGCGGCGTGACGGGGATCAGCCCCGCCAGGGTAACCACGCTTACACTCAGAGCTTCGTCATTTATTTTAGACTGTCGCGTGTGTGAGGTCAATCATGGTTGTTGTGTTTCTGTTCCTCTGCAGCCAAAGGCGTACGCCGTCAATCACGCCACGGCGTACGGCGGCCGCGACACCGTGAAGCTGCTGCTGGCGCTGCTGGACGAGGAGGCGGTGACTCCTCCCTGTCAGAATAAAGACGAGCTGCTGTCGGAGGATCAGCCCATCCTCAGCGGCGCCGAGGGAACCTGCGTCCTCACGCTCTTCAGGTACACACACACACACACACACACACACACACACACACACACACACACACACACACGACCATGTGACAGTTTTCATTTATTTTACCCCGTTGACAAACTTTTTATACACTGTAAAAAGTGACGTTGCCCCAAAGCAGGAGTCGCCCAGTCAGAGAAAATGTCAAAAAGTTCGATATATTAGATTTTACTTAAGTTTTTCTTTTTTTTTTTTGCCATATTGAGTCTAATTCTTGACATTAAGTCATATTAATGAGCTGAAGTCAATTTCAGCTTTGTATCCTAACATTTTGACTCCGTCCACAAATCTTTACTTTACCCTACATTAAGACTTGTTTTATTATAATTTTGACTATTTTAACTCATAAATTGGACTTTTTAAAAATAATTTTGATTTTTTTTTTCTTATTTCAACTTTATTTATCCAAAATTTCGACTTTCCATTGTAAAATTTTGACTTTTAATTAATTTTAGTGACCTAATATGACACAATTACAATTTAAAAGTTTTACTATTTTTCCTCAGAACTTTGAATTTGTCTCAAAATTTTTACGGCTTTTCTTAAAATTTTGAGCCTTATTTCAAAGTCTTTAGTTTATCTCTAATTTTCACTTGTTTTTCACTATTTTGACTCAAAATCTTGACCGATGTTTATTATCTTTGTGTTTTTTCCCCCAAAATTGATTTTTTTTCCTCATTCTTTCTTCATTATCCCAAAATTTTGACTTGCTATCTTAATATTTTGACTTTTGATTCATTATTGTGACTTTTTATCACACAATTACACTTTTTTTAATCAAAATTTTGACTTAATATGTGTCAGAAAATGTTTTATCTAAACCAAGTTTTCATTATATTTCTTTTTTTGACTGGCTTTTTTTATGGACCAGTGTGAACGTGCTGAACAAAAACAAAGTGAAAAGTTGATTCACAAAGTAGAAAAGGAGCAAAGTGAAACTAAACTTCTGATGAGACTTTGTTGGAGGCTCCTGGTCTTTCAGGACTTTAGTTTTCTTATTGTTTCTCATTTCCGTGACCCGAGGGTCCAGGCAGGGTGGGAAATCCCCTCAAAGAGAGAAATCACACCAACGTGAGACTCTACGACTCTCCTGAAACTTAACGGAGGAAAATCCTCCCACACTGGAGCGGTTTCTCCGCTCAAACATCTGAAACAAAAATAAAAACATGAAAAAACTCCTGGATGTGGTGGAGGGGTTTAGAGTCTGAGGAGGAAAACACTGAGCGAGCGTGATAAAGAAATTTAAAGACGTTTGTCTGTCTCTCCATGTTTCTGACCCTCAGATCTCCTCAAGCGTCCACAGGAAGTTCTCCAGAACCTCTAAAGACCCGAGTCCAGAGCCGCCTGGACCTGCTGAAGCCTGAGGTAACGGGGGCCCCACGTCCAAAGCCTCCTTCAGATTCAATCAGACGAACAAACAGAGGGAATAATGTCTTTACATCCTGTAATTTCTCCTCGGTATTATATTATTTATTTTCTTAGCTGAAGCGCACATCTTAACTGACTCCCAGCGTCACCGTTTGCACAGCTGCGTTTCAGCTCTGAGTCAATCCGCCGCATTAAACGGCTCATTCTCATAGAGGGGGGGGATTCAAACCATTAACCCATCCAGAGCAGAAGTTATTCTACTGTTGGAGGCCGAGCTCAACTCCATGTGCTTACACTTCACAATAAAAACAAACCAACCATCAGGTCTCACTTCCTTCCTCTGAGCTCACACACGCTCACACTTTGGTCAAAATTGAGAGATAAAAGTCAGGATTCTGAGGTAAAAGGTCCAAATACAAAAAAAAAAAAAGCTGTTTTTTTCTAGATTAGAGTCAAAGATTTGGGAAACAAAGTCAAAATTTAGAAACTTTAAGTTAAAATTTTGGAATGAAATGTCGCAATTATGAGATAAAGGATCAAAATTCAAAGGGAAAAATTGAAACTTTGAGTGAAAGGGTAAAAAACAAATTGAGATAAGAAGTTGAACTTTTGTGATGGAAAGTCAAAACTTGAAGATAAAAGGACAAAATTAAAAAATTAAGAGTCAGAATTCTGAAATAAGAAGTCAAAATTAAGTATAAAATGTCATAATTTTGGGTAAAAATTCAGAATATGGAAGTATAGAATCACAATTCAAAAATATGAAGTGAAATTTTTGAATGAAATGTCCAAATATCAGATAAAGAAGTCAAAAACTGGGAGAATAAAATTGTGATTATGGAACAAAAAGTTAAAAAGTTTGAAAAGAAAATAGAAGAAAAAAAGTTACGTTTTGATAAAACACCAAATTATGAGGGACAGCAAGTCTGCAGGTCTACAGCAGGTTCACAGGTCTACAGGTCTATAGGTCTACAGCAGGTCTACAGCAGGTCTACAGCAGGTCTACAGGTCTACAGCAGGCCTACAGCAGGTCTACAGCAGGTCTACAGGTCTACAGCAGGCCTACAGGTCTACAGCAGGTCTACAGCAGGTCTACAGGTCTACAGCAGGTCTACAGCAGGTCTACAGCAGGTCTACAGGTCTACAGCAGGCCTACAGGTCTACAGCAGGTCTACAGCAGGTCTACAGGTCTACAGCAGGTCTACAGCAGGTCTACAGCAGGTCTACAGCAGGTCTACAGGTCTACAGCAGGTCTACAGCAGGTCTACAGCAGGTCTACAGGTCTACAGCAGGTCTACAGCAGATGTAGAGCAGGTCTACAGGTCTACAGCAGGTCTACAGCAGGTCTACAGCAGGTCTGCAGGTCTGCAGCAGGTCTACAGGTCCACAGCAGGTCTACAGCAGGTCTACAGCAGGTCTGCAGCAGGTCTGCATTAGGTCTACAGCAGGTCTACAGCAGGTCTGCAGGTCTACAGCAGGTCTACAGCAGGTCTACAGGTCTATAGCTCTACAGCAGGTCTACAGCAGGTCGCGGGTGTAAAGGTCTATAGTTCTACTACAGGTCTACAGGTCTACAGCAGGTCTACAGCAGGTCTACAGCAGGTCTACAGGTCTACAGCAGGTCTACAGCAGGTCTACAGGTGTACAGCAGGTCTACAGCAGGTCTACAGCAGGTCTACAGCAGGTCTACAGCAGGTTTAGAGCAGGTCTACAGCAGGTCTACAGCAGGTCTACAGGTGTAAAGGTCTATAGATCAACAGCAGGTCTAGAGTAAGTCTACAGCAGGTCTACAGCAGGTTTAGAGCAAGTCTACAGGTCTACAGGTCTACAGCAGGTCTAGAGGTCTGCAGGTCTACAGCAGGTCTACAGCAGGTCTACAGCAGGTCTATAGCAGGTCTACAGCAGGTCTACAGCAGGTCTACAGCAGGTCTACAGCAGGTCTACAGGTCTACAGCAGGTCTACAGCAGGTCTACAGCAGGTCTACAGCAGGTTTAGAGCAGGTCTTGTATCTAAAGGAGCTGTGTGAATGGCCCGTGTGCTTGAACCATGCGTTGCCTCTGCTCCTGGCTCTGATGGAGTCTGCAGATGGCGTTCCCCTCCTCGCTCTCTGGCTGCCTTCCTGTGTGAGTGCGCTGTAATGGTCCCTGGGCAGCTCACCGCTTCCTGAACTCGGCCAGCGGAAGCTTTCTGCATCAATTTCACTTTGAAGACGCCATATCAGTCGCGTAATTCGACTAGCAAGGGAAACTTGAAAGGTTATTGTTTCCTGTTGTCTGCTGAATGACTTTATCCGCCGCCCGTCCAGCGGTTTCATCATGCGCTGACGTCAACAGAGATGGACAGATTTAGTTTCTGCTTCTGGGACTTTTCCAAATCTCTTTCTCAGAGCTGCAGCTGATCAAAACACAGACACGGCGCTCTGTGGCGCTCTGTGGCGTTCTGTGGCGCTCAGCAGCGGCGTCCACGCTGATGCTGCACCTGTTCTCACTTCCATCACCTGCGTCAAACTTGTGCAGAGATTGTTTGCACCTGTTTTTGGAGGAATTTGTGGCTCAGAGGTTACTCCAGGACATTCGTGTGTCACCGCAGGGGGCCACGTCAGCGCCAAGCTGCTCACTGATTGGATTAAAAGTTCTCTGTCAGTCACAGTTTCACCGTGTTCACTAATTTTGAGATTACAAGTCATAAATATAAGATAAAAAGTCAAGTTTTGATATGAAAAGTCAAATTATGTGATATAGAATCTAAATTCAGAGGGGGAAAAAAAACACACTGAGACAAAAGTCATAATTCTGAGATCAAAAAACAATTTAGATAAAACATTAAGTTTTGATTTTAACTTAAAAATTTCAGTTTTGATATCAGGTTAAATCATGTCATAAAGAATCTAAAATCAGAGGAAAAAATTAAAGTATTGAGGTAAGAAGTTGAAATTTTGAGATTACAAAGTCAAAATTTTGAGATAAAATGTCAAAATATTAAGTTACTCATCAAAATTTGGCATGAAAAGTCAAAATTTTGGGTCGTAAGTCATAATTCTGAGATAAAAGGTCAAAATATTGACATAAAAAGTTAAGTATTGATATTAAGTTGGATCTTGAGATGGAGATTTAAAATTCAGAGGGAAAATAAATCAATTTAAAAGGTAATAATAGTGAGATAAGAAAGTGTCATTCTGAGATAAAAAGTCAAATTTAGAAATATAGAGTCAAATTTCTGGATTAAAAAGTAAAATTTTTGAGACAACAGGTCAGAATATTCTGATAAAAAGTTAAGATTTTGATATAAGTCAAACTCTGAGATGAACAATCTTTTTTTTTTTTTTTTTTTTCAATAATTTTATTGAAGATTTTTCAAACATTACAACATTTAGAAAACACGTACGGTGACATAACCAGAAAAACTAAAATCAGACACTACAACAATAAACATAAAGGTAAAAATAACCCAAAACAGACAATATACTTACGACCAAAAAGTCAAATAATGTAAGACATAGAAAATAGAATAAAATAAAATAAAATAAAATAAAACACCCCATTTCTTCAACAGCTCATTTCCAGGTTGTGTTAAGATGAACAATCTTAATTCATTAGAGGAAAAAAAAAATCAAAATTTTGAGATAAAAGGCAAAATTAAAGGATTAAAGATAAAAGGTTGACAGATAAGAAGTTAAGTTTTGATATTAATGAAGATTATGAGATTAATCTAAATTCAGGAGGAAAGTGCAAAACCAAATTTAGGGATAAAAGTCAAAATTTTGAGATTAAAAAGTCCAAATTTAGAAATGTAGAGTCAGATTTTTGGTTTAAAAAGTCAAATTTTGAGATAAAAGGTCAAAATGTTAAAGTGACAGGGTTTACTCCAGGACATCCGTGTCCCGGGGCCACATGGGGCTCCCACCTGTTGTAATTGGATTAAATGTTCTCCGTCAGTCACAGTTTGGCCCCCCCCCCACTTGTTTCATGGCGCTGCAGATATGTTTGATTCGCATGCAGCGCGGCGAGCAGCGTACGTTTTTAGGCCGCGGCTCATTGAAGTGTTGCTCTGATAAGACGTTTCTTTGAACGGCGCCGAGGCTTTGATCCCTTTGTGCTGCACGGACCCTCCCAGCTTCGCTCGCCGTACCTTCACCCCCCCCCCCACACTGTGGCCCAGTGGCCTGGAGGGTGAAATCCTTGGATTGTGATAATCCCGGGCAGACGTAGATCAAACGGAAGATAAAAAGCAGAGGATCTGCTCGCCTCAGGGCGGGATCGTGGTCTCTATCACTCACCGTGTTGTAACTAACGAAGCAGCCTGTAAAGATTATTTCACAGTCATTTCTCAGGTTTGAAGCTCGGAAAAGTCCAGCTGATGTTGGATTTACATGTCTTTAGAAATAAAAAAGATCATAATCCACAACTTCAAATGAGTTATCAGCGCTAAAATAGTTTTTTTCCTGTCTGACCGGACTGGTTTGATTTAATCCAAGTCTCCATGACAACACCACCAAGTTTATCAGAGAGAAAAGAGTTTTTCTCTGCTGAAAATGATTTTTGTGATTTGTTTAGTAGAAATAGAGGAAACAGGAGCTGGACTGTCTGACAGAAAAGAGACAGAAGAGAAGAAGAAAGATAAACAGGAGAGAGATAGAGCACAGGCTAAAGGCTTAAACATGAGCTAAAGGCTAAAAAATGAGCTTATTTGCCGTTTTGTTTTCTTATTTGCTGTTTTGTTTCTTGCACTTACGGGCCACCGTAGAAATCTGCTCTTTCTTGTCTTTTTTGCTTTTATGTTGTTGTTGATTTTCATTTTCCTCTTTTCTTTGGTTTCAGCTTTTTGTTGTTTTTCCATCTACTCCTCCTCCTCATGTTGCTCTTTTTTTTATTCCTTTACTTCTCCTCTATGTGCTCTTTTGTTTCTTTTCTTTTGTTTCTTTTTAAATTCTATCTGTATTTAGGATCATTTAATGACTGTATATTCTGCATTCTACATTTACAATCTGATTCATATTTATCTGTTATACAATTTTACGCATAAAAAAACAACAATATATATTGGTAAGAACATGGGGTGTGGATATACAACAGTATAATTAGAAGAGAAAAGGGAGAGAAAAAAAAGCAAATATGAATATAATTAAATAAATAAAAGGATTTTCCCCCCTTCCTCCCCCTTCCTAAACAAAAGTGCGGCATTTCAGGGCAGAATATTTATTCCACTTCTTCCAGATTTCCTCAAATTTCCTGTTCTGGAGCCTCAAAGAGAAGGTTATTCTTTCCATCACAAATATTTCATATATAACTTTTGTTTCTTTTCAATGTCAATTTTGATTTCTGTGAAGCACTTTGTAACGTTGTTTTGAAAAGTTTTATATAAGTAAAGTTATTATTATTATGTTTTTATTAATAACCTTGTTGTTGTTTTATGTTTCAGGCTAAAGATAAAGTCGTCCGATCCCAGTTCGCCTGCACCTACAAAGACGACGAACCACCACTGAACCGTGTGCTGGAGTTCCCCAGCAGCAGCCAGGCCCCCACCTGTGTGCACCCCGCTCCAAAAGCTGCCCCCCCTGTGGAAGAGGTTAGCCCCCCCGACGAGGAGGAAACAGCCTCAGGTAAAGATTCAAGCTCCAGTTTAGAGAAACCAAACAGTTTGTGTGAATCATAGTCTGTATAATGAGTGGACGTAACGACGTTCGGCTCAGACTGAAGCCTCCAGCAGATGCCCCGCCCCCTGGTGTCTGGCTGCAGTATAGGTCATAAGCCCCGCCCCCTGGTGTCTGGCTGCAGTATAGGTCATAAGCCCCGCCCCCTGGTGTCTGGCTGCAGTATAGGTCATAAGCCTCGCCTCCCCATGTATTCCAGATATGAGCCGGGAAAACTTTAAAAAATTATGATACCTGGTAGAAACGTTTCTCTCATCCTTACTCTAAGGTGGTATGATGATGTCATCTGGCTGCATGGTGTTCAGGTGTTTTTTTTCTGAGAAGTTAGTTTCTCATTAGTTATTGGACGTTAAAAACCGTGATATAAGTTTCGTTTTACGAACTTCAGGAAAGAGCCAAAAGGAGACTAAACCTTCTGAAGAAGAAGAAATACATATTTTTATTTCTCTTTTTTACTTGGCTCCACCGGAAATTCTCTACTGCGCAGACTCTGGCTGCACAATGGCGGCTAGAGAAACAGGGTTTTTTTGGCTTCAAAAATGTAGATCGGTGACAGGCGGAAGCACGCTGTCCATTCTGTGAATACACGTCAGTGTTTGTAGAAAAAGGTGGAAACAAACGAGTAGGTTTGTGTTTCTTCTGCCCCCCCCCTCCCTGGCTGCTCCGGCCCTGACCCCTCTCAGCTCCGGGCCTGGGCCTGGTGCTTATACCATTAGCCGTTAAATGAATTCCCCTCTCTATAAAAGCTGCTCACGTCCACATCTGTGCGCTCATGAACACTGGCTCTCAGACTCTCTGCCCGTTCGTTTCCCTTCTGTCTTTTGTTCCGTGGGAATCAGGG
>RPOG01006562.1:0-23092 GCA_008086565.1 Thalassoma bifasciatum | reverse complement strand
GATGGCACCAGGATGTTTGTGCACCCGTCCTTCAGAGAGTGGCTCATCTGGAGGGAGGAGGGAGAGAAGACAAAGTTCCTCTGTGATCCCAGGTGAGGAGGTGTTGAGACGGCGATTGTTCACACTCTGCTGAGGCCTAATACGTTAAATAAAAACCAGTGTTGGTTTTAAAATGTTTCAGTCCTAACTCAAATTAATCAAACCACTTCTGCACCAACTCAGCCAAAAGATGATAAAATGCTTCTTCCTCCTCAACATCCTCTGCTCTAATGAGTCAGGATGAAGTCTTAATTATTTGTTAAGTACTTTTTTAGTTCATTGGCAGCATGAGTGCGGGTGCAGGCTTTGAATGCAAAATGAAATAATTCTGCGTCACATAAAAGCGAAAGTCTGGAGGTTTTGTAGATACTCTCAGCTGGTTTTAACCTCTATGTACGTAGGGTGACCATCATAAAAAAAAGCCCCCTACCCCCGGCCCATTACCTAAAGTTATTCAAAGGTGGCGAAGTAGCTTCATAACGCAAACATTTTTTTAAAACAGCCCTTCCTCAAAATTTGACTTTCCTCCATAGTTTTGACTTTTAATCTCAAAGTTTTTATGTTTTTTTCATAATTTTGAGTTCGTCTCAGTTTCAGTGTCATTATTTCAGAATTTTGACTTTTTATCTGGAAACTTTGACTTTTTAATCTCAAAACTTAGACTTGTGATCTCAAATTTTGAGAATTTTTCTCATAATTTTGACTTAATCACTAAACTTTGACTTAATTTTCTTATAATTTTTGATGTTTAGCTCAAAATTTTGACCTCCTTTCTCAGAATTGTGATGTCTTATTTCATAAGTTTGACTTCATTTTACACTTAAGACTTTTCAGCTCAGTATTTTGGTTTTTTTTTCTCATTATTTGACTTTTTTTCTTGTGATTTTGAGCTAATCCCAAAATTTGACTTCGTTTTCTTACAATTTTTAATTTTTATTTCAAAATTTTGGATTTCTTTTTCCCAGAATTTGACCATTTTTCTAATGGTTTTGACTTGTTTTCTCAAAACTTTGACTTTTTTATACAAAATTTTGACTTGATATCGCCCAAAAAAGTCCTCAACAATGCAATGTTTTCATTCTGATATTTTTTAACTGGCAGAAATGGGCTTCCATCTTCATGCTTGGTCACATGCTTGAATAAAAAGAAAGAGATATTTTCATTCCTCTTGTCTGTAAAAGTGCTTTTTCACTTCAGAATTTTCTGTCCGAGAGTGCAGCACAAACAGAGTTTCCTGTTTTCCTGCTCAACATTTTGACAGATTGGTGCATCAATGCAGTACCAGTAGCTCAGTGCAGCTTTGCTTTATTATAAACATCAATAGTTTGTAGAACAAGCTGAAAAAAACCTGGACATTTTGGGGAATGTTATAAAATCCCCCTGGACTCAATTTTAGGACCAAAAAGGAGAACATGTCTGGGCAAAAGAGGATGTTTGGTCACCCTTATTTGCGTAACTAAGATGGAGAAGAGGTTACGTGTAATATCCTGTCTTATGAATATTAGAAATTGCACTGACTGTTCAGGTGATAACGTCTCTGATGAGTCAGTCTAATGTTTTATAATTTTGTGTCTTCGTCCTCTTTGCAGGAGCGGTCACACACTTCTGGCCTTCTGGTTCTCTCGGCAGGAGAACAAACTGAACCGGCAGCAGACGATTGAGCTGGGCCATCACATCCTCAAAGCACATATCTTCAAGGTATACCATTATTTGTCTCCACACACACACACACACACACACGCAGACAGACGGACGCCCACACACAGCTGGCTCCACTGTAATGAATATTTACACCTTCTCTCTCGCTGTGTTCAAGGGTCTCAGCAAGAAAGTCGGGGTTTCCTCATCTATCTTGCAAGGCCTGTGGGTATCCTACAGCACAGAGGGCCTTTCTGCTGCACTTTCTTCTCTACGAAACCTCTACACTCCCAACATCAAGGTACGGAGACGAGTCGCACTTTAAGAATATTTTAATACGATCTGCTTCTCAAATGGAGACGACTGCTCCACAAATTAGACTTCACAGACTTTAACCTCTTTGAGAACTGTTTGATATTCAAAGTCTTGATCCGCTGCTTTAACGTGTAACATCTTCGTTTGTGCGACCAGGTGAGTCGGCTGCTGATGATGGGCGGGGCCAACGTGAACTACCGCACAGAGGTGCTGAACAACGCCCCCATCCTGTGTGTCCACTCTCACCTGGGCTACATGGACATGGTGGCTCTGCTGCTCGAGTTCGGTGCCTCCGTGGACGCTCCGTCAGAAAGCGGGCTCACGCCGCTGGGATACGCTGCGGCCGGGGGTCACATGGCTATTGTGACAGCGCTGTGTCGCAAAAGAGCAAAGGTGTGTTATGTACTTTATTTTAAAGGGGGCCACAATGTGTTCATGGATGTTCATTTTGCTCATGTGCAAATTTCCAAACCACTGCATAGAACAGTGGTTCGCAACCTTTCCTAACTCCGCCCACTTTTAAGTCTCAAACATTTTTGCGGCCCACCTATAAATATTTTAACACTTCTAATACCCTTCAAATTGTAACGGTCTTCAAATTTAAAACTTTATTCTGTATATTTTTATCTTTATATAACTCCCCCCACTAAAATTACCTTATCAAAATGATTCAGCTGCCCACTTGCAATACCTCCACAGCCCACCAGGGGCTGCAGCCCACAGTTTGGGAATCGCTTTTGTACAAAATCAACTCTTTCTACATATTGATCAAAATGCTGCGTTTCAAAAGTAGCAGGAGATCTAAAGAAGAAGAAATGATGAGATCATAGAACCAGGATCTCCTAACTGATTCATGACACATTTGAGGGGCCCTCAAACACCAAGGTCTGTCTCTGGTACAATCGTTTCACTTCTGATATGTACAATTCCTTGCAGCTAAAATCTGTAGATAAGAGGGATTGGCAAAAAATAATGTTTCAAACAAAGCAAAGCAAATACAAACTTCGTCGTCTGTAGTTTAAAGCTCTGGTATTCGTTTATTTGCGGTTCACTGCTCCCTGTAGTTTGGGTACGAATGCCAACAGACGCCACATGGAGTGATAAAAAGTATAAAGCCCACACAAGTTTTGTACATTGAATTTCCATGCGTCACGTACACACCGAAAGGATAACCCAGCCTTAACACATCAGTGTGAGGAAAGAAGGGATTTCTTGAGCCCAAAATCATTAACAGGTACGAATAGATCGAAAAAAGAGATATAGAAAAAACACAGTACCCCCTCTTTAATAGCTTCATGTAAAGCCACAGTGAGATAAAAAAAAGCACTGTACCCCCTCTTTAATATCTTCTTATAAAGCTACTATGAGATATAAAAAAGCACATTACCCCCTCTTTAATATCTTCTTATTAAGCTACTATGGGATATAAAAAAGAACAGTACCCCTCTTTAATGTCTTCATGTAAAGTCACTATGAGATCCAAAAAAAAAAAAAAGACCAGTACCCCCTCTTTAATGTCTTCTTGGAAGGCTACTATGAGATACAAAAAAGCACATTACCCCCTCTTTAATATCTTCTTATTAAGCTACTATGGGATATAAAAAAGAGCAGTACCCCTCTTTAATGTCTTCATGTAAAGCCACTATGAGTTTAAAAAAAAAAAAAGTACAGTACCCCCTCTTTAATAGCTTCATGTAAAGCCACAATGAGATAAAAAAAAAAGTACTGTACCCCCTCTTTAATATCTTCTTATTAAGCTACTATGAGATATAAAAAAGCACATTACCCCCTCTTTAATATCTTCTTATTAAGCTACTATGGGATATAAAAAAGAACGGTACCCCTCTTTAATGTCTTCATGTAAAGCCACTATGAGATCCAAAAAAAAAAAGCACAGTACCCCCTCTTTAATGTCCTCTTGGAAAGCTACTCGAGATATAAAAAAGCATAGTACCCCCTCTTTAATGTCTTCATCAGTTGTATCCTGTTTATTTATCTGTCTCCGTTAACAGGTGGACCACCTGGATAAGAACAGTCAGTGTGCTCTGGTTCACGCGGCCCTGAGGGGTCACATGGAGGTGGTGAAGTTCCTCATCCAGTGCGACTGGAGTCTCGGCCCCCAGCAGCAACAGTCACCACAAACCCAACAACAGGCATCTTTCACCAAGAGCCACGCCGTCCAGCAGGCGCTCATCGCTGCTGCCAGTATGGGATACACAGAGGTACAAAATACGCTGCAGGTCATTTCAAATTCAGCTGTTAAGATCAAATCGCTCTGTGAAGGGGGGGGAGACACACACGACTCTCAGTAACAAGTGGTTGTGTTTGATTTGACATTTCTATCCGGTGTATTGACATTAAACCTGCGCATTAATCTGTGTCATCTTCAATCTCATCCTCCATCAGATTGTGTCGTACCTGCTGGACCTGCCAGAGAAAGATGAAGAGGAGGTGGAGCGCGCTCAAATCAATAACTTTGACACCCTGTGGGGGGAGACAGGTAGGGAGAGCGAGTGGAGCCAGACATTGCATCAATAAAAACCTTCCTTCAGCGCTGACAGACGGCTGAGAATGTCTAATCGCTCACATGCTTCTGAAACCCCCCCAGACGAACACTAACCGTCCTGGAGTGAAGAGAATGTTTTTATGTGTGGAGTGTTTCTCTGAGAGGCAGAGCGCTGCAGTGCGGCTCTGAGAGATCGCTCTTGTGTGTCTGCTCGCTGCTGCTGCTGCTGCTGCTGCTGCTGCGTCAGATGCTGATGGCGGTGCAGTGGTGTCATTGGAGCACAGACAGGGCTGGGCTCACACAGAGGAGGGGGAGAGAGGGGGGTGGAGGGGATGGATGTGATCCAGGGTGCTCAGAAATGACTCATTTGATTGCCCCGTAGCGGACAGGCTGTTGAGAAATGTGATGTATCATTGTAACCTAAAGCCATGAAACCTTATTGCGAGGGTTGTTATTCCCCCACGCTGCAGCGGTGAAAAGGCTGAAGAGGGGACGGCGGCTCCTTCAGCTGAGGGTTCAGTGTTTATCAGAGGATCACGGTTGTTCTGGAGGATGATTTGTGGTCACGGTTTTAGAGGAGAGGTCAACTGAAAATACATTATACAACCAGAGGGAGAGAGGGTGTGCAGGACATGAGGCTCAAAGATCGCTGTGTTCCTCCTGCAGAGGAGACGATGCACAGACACACAGCTGTAAATATAGTTTCAATCCTTTTTTAGTATGTTTTCTTTTCCAACTGCAGCATTAAACCTCTGATGCATTAATTATGAAAGTCAGTGTCAGGATTTTTCCCTTGAGTGTTTTTATTTGTCCTCAGGCTTGAAAAAAAGTTTTCCTTTTTTTTAAAAAATATTTGAAACTGAGCATTCAACATAAAAAAGTGCGAACTCAAAGTAAATATGACTTCTTTTTTTTTGTTTATTTGCCTTCTTTTTATTTTTTATTTTTATGCTTTGCGAAACATTCTAGCTCTCTTTCATCCATTTTAACACTGAATAATTTTTAGTTTGCAAGCTTTTTCAAACTCAAATGTTTGCCTATAACTTTTTTAAACATGTGTGTGTTTGGAAAAATAACTGAAAACATTTTCTCAGGCCCTAAGAAGAATAAAAATATCCTGACACAGACTAATATGAATTTCCACCACATGAACCATTGAATTTAGGAGTAAATAAGTTTTAAATAAGTGTCCACTGTAGTGACCACTATGTGCCACAGGGTTAAAGAAATTTGTTATCTTTATCTTTCTGCTTTGACAGAAATATTTAGAAATGCTTTACTTTACCCCATATTTCATTCTGATTAGGCAAAAATTTGACAAACTTTCTTGTTATTTATCTGATAAATCTCCCCAAATTTCATCAGATTTCATTAAAATTACCCCGTAACTTCTTTAAAATTTTGTCTGAATTTAATCTTGGGAAAGTCACATTTGGCAAGTAACTGTTTCGTTCAATTTACGAAGTTTTCTCTGAATTTCAAGTTTAGTAGGAGAATAATAATAATAATAATTATTTATTTTCAATCAAGTAACAATTTATCACAAAATCTATGGAGAGTGGCTCCAAATTCAGAGATTATATTTAGCTATGAATAAAGGTGATAAAAGCTGCTGATTTATTTCATACATTTTGAGTAATATAAAGGTATTTAAGTTTCAAAATTAGCTGTAAATTATCCACCAACTTAAACCTACTAACCTTGAAATTTGGAGGAAATTTCAAAGAAACTGAACCAAACAGTCGCTTACCATTTGAGACTTGATGACAGTTACATTCTGAATTATTGTAAAGAAGTTACCAGCCAATTTTGACCTAATTCTTATGAAATTTGCAGACCTGTAAAGTAAAGTGTGACCAAATATTCCTTTAAATTTATCTTATTCACAAAAGTAAATGAAAGATTTTATCCCTTTGCTTTTTATTCTTTGAGATTGTTAATTATCTGCAGCATTTTTTCTGTTAACGTTCACATTGCACTGCAAAAATGAAAATAAAGTTAGTGTTTTTTTTATTCTATCTATAATTATGAATGATTCAGACCTAATTTTCAAGTGAGAAGTAAAAGTTTTTCAGTAAAGCACCTTTTTTTTTCAGAGCAACATTTATATTAGTCGTGATGTTTTTTCTGCCTCAACCATTAAAACGTGACTCATCTGACTGAAACAGGATCAAGCCACAACCTCAGGAGTCAAAAGTGAAAGTCAGACAGAAATATTTCGACTCTCTATATTTAGAAATGACTGATCTGTCGTTATTTCATCATCTTTACTCAGAGGATGAAGATCAGGTGACTCATTTGAAATATGTGCTGCTTTAATTCTACTAAAACAGAGCATCATGACTTTCTTTTTAACCAGTTCATACATTTTGAAGTTTAATTGCAAAATTTAAAAAATCTAATCAGTCTGAAAAATTCCCTTTCGTCGGGCTAAAGTTGAAATTGAGGTCGTTCCCTCGGGGCTTCTTCTCCTCTTCTTAATGGAGATTTTTTTCTTTCGGCTTAAATTATTCCAATTATAATCATTACATTTGAGCAGAAGTGTTTTCAAAGGCCTTTGCTCCAACAAGAGATCTCAAGGGTTTCACCTCCTCTTCTCCCTCCATCACTGCTCTCCTCTTCATAACAGACTTTAATATGATTCCCAGAAACACTGTTTTCCCTCAGGGTGCGGTGGATTATTTCACTTCTAATGTTTTTATTTGATGATATAAAAGAGGAACTCATAGCTGTGAATCTGCTGAGAATTATCACACAAATCAGCCGCTGCTGTTAACTTTATGGAGCTTCGTAGTGAGTTACAGGAATCATGAAGCTGATTCTCTCTCTCCAACTCAAAAAAAAAAAAGTTTACAACCTGTTTACAGGAAGTAAAGGTGAATATTAGACTTTCAGCTGCATCTGATCAGCACTAAAATCTTCCTCTTACTGCAGGAGGAGAAGTTAAGTAGTGACAATAGATCAATATTATGACATTAAAGTGGTTCTGCTGCCCCCAGGTGGCCAAAATAATATCTTCCTAATGATTTAGTATTGACACTTCTGTGTTTGTTTGGAAACTGCTCTAAAAGTCTGATTTTACCTCTCTGTGTTCAGCTCTTACTGCCGCTTCTGGTCGGGGGAAGCTGGAGGTTTGTCGTCTGTTACTGGAGCAGGGAGCCGCCGTCGCACAACCCAACAGGAGAGGCATCGTCCCGCTGTTCAGCGCCGTGCGGCAGGGACACTGGCAGGTGAGCAGTCACCTCAGCAAAACAAAATACAATGATCTGAAAATCCTTTTTTAACCTATATTCAATTCAATACACTAAAAAAACTTCATTGTATTCTGCAAATATTCACTCATTTTGAATGTGATGCCTGCAACACATTCTTGAAAAGCTGGAACAAAAGACTGAAAGTTGAGGAATGCTGAAAAAGCAGCTGTTTGGATCATTCCAATTTGAGATGAATTTATGGATTCCATCATCTACAGTCCATAATATCATCAAAACATTCAGAGAATTTGGAGAAATCTCTGAATGTAAGCAGCAAGGCCCAAAACCAACATTGAATGCCCGTGACCTTTGACCCCTCAGGCGGCGCTGCATTAAAAACCCACATCATTGTGTAAAGGATATTATCACGTGGGCTCAGGAACACTTCAGAAAACTATTGTCAGTTAACACAGTTCATCACTACATCTGCAAGTGACAGTTCAAACTCTACCATGCAAAGACAAAGTCAGATATCAACAACACACAAACGCCGCCGCCAGCTTCTCTGGGCCCGAGCTCGTCTGAGATGGACTGAGACAAAGTGGAAAAGTCTGCTGTGGTCTGACAAGTCCACATTTCAAACTCTTTTTGGAAATCATGGACGCGGTGTCCTCCGGGCCAAAGAGGAAAAGGACAATCTGGATTGTTCTCAGCACA
This sequence comes from Thalassoma bifasciatum, assembly GCA_008086565.1. Taxonomy (NCBI): domain Eukaryota; kingdom Metazoa; phylum Chordata; class Actinopteri; order Labriformes; family Labridae; genus Thalassoma; species Thalassoma bifasciatum. Next base: position 14,683 of record RPOG01006562.1, on the reverse strand, counting down.
AAGTTCAAAAGCAGAATCTGTGATGGTATGGGGGTTTGTTATAGCCCATTGCATCATGGGTAGTTGTCCCAGTATCTGTGAAGGCAGCATTAATGCTGAAAGGTTCATACAGACTTTGGAGCAGCATATGTTGCCGTTTAAGCCTTTTTCAGGGACGTCCCTGATCATTTCAGCAAGACAATGAAACCAAGACACATTCTGCTCCTGTTACAACAGCGTGGCTCTGTAGTACAAGAGTGCAGCTATGAGATTGGTCTGACCTGTCTCCCATTAAGAATGTGTGGAACATTATGAAGAACAAAATACAACAACAGAGACCCCGGACTGTTGAGCAACTGAAATTTTCCATCAACAAGAATGGGAAAGAATTCCAGCTCCAAAACTTCAACAATTCGTGTCCTCAGTTCACAAACACTTATTGAGTGTTGTTCAAAGGAAAAGGGGTATAACGCAGTAAGAAACATGAACCTGTCCCAGCTTTTTAGGAACATGTTACTGGCATGAAATTCAAAATGAGTGAATATTTTCAAAAAAACAAAGAGTTGAGTATATTATTTTGAACGATACATACCTTTACTTTGTGGCGGATTTGTAAATTATTGTTTTCTGTTTTCATTCACATTTTACATAACATCCAAACTGCATCAGAATTGGGTTTGTACAATGACAAACACTCACATCTATATTTGATGACGTGGTTTCTGTGTTTGGTTTCCAGATCGTGGATCTCCTCCTCACACATGGCGCTGACGTGAACCTGCCTGACAAACAGGGTCGAACTCCTCTAATGATGGCGGCCTCTGAGGGACACCTGGACACTGTAGAGTTCTTACTAGCTCAAGGTGAGACATTAAAACAAGTCTCAAACAGTTTTTCAACAACAAAAGTCGAAAAAAAGGAAGATTTTCTGTCCTAATTTTGATATACAAAAGCAAAGGAAGACATTTCTAAAACTTGGTTGTCAGAGCCCGACAGCAGTGAGGAAAAACATTAAATAAATCAGGTTGACAGTGGATGGTCAGTTTGAAGCAGCAGCTGAGATTTATGCAGGCATCTTTTTGAATTGCTCTGTTAAACACGTCTTCTTAACTCCAATCACTCCTCTGCTGCTCTCAGGGTTTCCTGACAGCTATTCCTCTGTGTGTTTTAGTCCAGTCTGAAATGGGTGCAAACAAAAGTCGAACCTGACAGACGTGCAGCAGAGTCAGATTTGATGTGTCGATGCAGCCGCTGAGAGAAACTCTCTGTGTGTGAATGCTGAGAAACAGAAAAAGATGTTACCAGTGTCTGAAATAAATCTTTAGTTCATTTTTGTCTTTTACACAAAATCACACAGACAGTAAACTAAAAAAATGAAAAAGTGTAATTATGATTGCGATTTGTGTTTACGATAATTACAGACAAATTAAATCTGCCTTTAAAAAAGCATCACGACAGATTAAGCAGCGAGTTTTAAAACACGATGCAGGTAGACGATTATGGGAATGAAAGAAGTCTGAGTGATGCAGTTTTTTGTTTTCCCAGGAGCCTCTCTGTCTCTGATGGACAAAGAGGGTCTGACCGCTCTGAGCTGGGCCTGTCTCAAAGGTCATTTACCCGTCGTGCGTTGCCTGGTGGAGAGCGGAGCGGCCACCGACCACGCAGACAAGAACGGACGCACGCCCCTCGACCTGGCTGCTTTCTACGGCGACTCTGAAGTGGTGAGTGTGAAAAAGCAAACCTACTACAAAAAATTACATATTCTGTCAGTATAAGTCCAAGACCATGTTATTTTACAGTCAGTCAATGTCAAACAAAACAACCATTTCATTATTCAGCCCTTTAGTCATTTAAAACAACTAGATGCAGCAGCTAAGTGAGTCGCTAGTGTTAAAATCATCCAAACTAATAAAATAATCCAGCTCAAAGTGACATTAAAAAACTGAGGAATAACACACATGATGTACCCATGATAACTATTTGCTGCAATATTCTAATCACAATATTTCTTTAACCTCAAATGTGTCGGAATACTAGATACAATTTTTGCAGTAGATTTTTTATTCTCTACAGCCATGTTACTCAACCCTGCAGAAACAAAAAGCCACATTGTTTAAAACTGCCTCTGCAGGGGAAACATTGAAGTGGTGAATAGTGGGAAAAACAGCAAGAAGTGGTAACAATAATAAGTTTTAGGTGGTAAAAATGGTCAAAAAGCAGCAAAAATGGATGAAAGGGGGATGAAAATTCAGAGAAAACTTTTCAGAGGCTTGAAATTTCTGTTTAAAATATTTTTTTTTATTAATCTTATGTAATGTTCTAATTTTCTGAGACTCTGAATTTTGGGTTTTCATTTTCTGCAAGACATAATCATTAACATTTCAAGAAATTTTCCAGAAATAAAGGCTTGAAATAATTCACTTTTTGTATAATGAGTCTGTATAATATCTGGGTTTCACTTTCCAAAATAAGGGTCCAAAAATATTTCACTGCTTCATGGTATTCTGAATTTTGAGATGTACATTTTTATGCAAACAGAGTTTCATTTGTGGATTTTTTTAAAAATGAAAATCCCACTTTTCTCCTTCGTTGATGTGTTCTGATTCCAAACCATTTAACTCTACTGCCATTACTGATGCAATAGAGACTGATGCATGACCTAGGCGCAAATCAAGTTTATGCACCTTTCTTCCCTGAGGTTGATTTAGTATCTGTAGTTTGATACTTAATTATCTCTGGGGGAATAGAAGTTATTTATTATTATTTATTTTTATTTTCTATTTAACATTCATAAATATATGTAAATTTTTGTCATGGATCTTATGGCCTGTCTTTTTTTATCTTTGTAATTTATTTTTTCTTGGTCGATGTCATGATATAACTTTATAGCTTTAAAAAAGAGAAAAAAAGAGGTAAAAAATCAGATTGTTTTGTTGTTGATGATAAGAATGAATAAAAATTGAGTTCCAAAATAAATACTAGAAAAGTTTAAAATAATTATTATGTATAAAATCAGAATTAGAATCAGAATACTTTATTGATCCCCTAGGTGAAATTGCTTTTTTAAGTTTAGAGTTACACCCATTCAGAAAGTGTTAGAAATATAAGAAAGTACAAGTATAGAGCAATATAGAATAGAATATTAAGATAGAATATTAAGTAAGTCTAATCTAAAACAGACATAAGATGGGGACCTAGAAATAACGGCACATTAAATTGCAGTTAATAAACTGAAATAATCTAAACTGTGTGAATATCACGTTGTCAAGCACCAACAGTTGGCATCAAAAGTTTTCTCCAATTTCAGTTAGAAATCTTGAACATCTTTTAATGAACTTCTCCTTTCTTCGACTTCCAGGTCCAGTTTTTGGTGGACCACGGCGCCATGATAGAGCACGTAGACTACAGCGGGATGCGTCCTCTGGACAGGGCGGTGGGCTGCAGGAACACGTCGGTGGTCGTCGCCCTGCTCAAGAAAGGAGCCAAGATAGGTAAGAGCGTCAGGGCGGAGCGCGGAGTGGTGGACGTAGCTCACGGAGGACGTCTTCATGTGCAGAGTCTTGTAGGGTCGTGATAAAATGGTTATGCGCCTGCTGAGGAATGAGATAAGACGTGAGATTTGGAAAAAAAAGGGTCGTGCATTGGAGCATGAGCTGCATGAGCGAACGGAGAATCCAAAGATGGGAAATGCACTTTGGTTTGGTGGTGAAAGAGCGCTGTAGCATTTTACTGCACTGAGCCATGGATTCAGGTTTGTCTCCATGAAGCTTCAAACCACTTCCTGCTACTGTACACCGCCCGCCCCCTCCACTACTGCATCGTGCCGCTCCTCCTCAGCTATTCCTGGCTCTGATGTGTGTTTCTTTTTATTGTACTACTGTTGCCTCGCTGTTGTTTTGCTTTCTCTCCCTCTCTCTTTCTCTGTCATGTTCTGTCAGCGCCCGTTCGTCTTTCTCCCAATTTCTCTCCCGAACATACGCTCTTTCTCTGTTCTTCTGCGGTCGTTGCTCAGAGACAGGTTGTTATTAGCGCTTGCAGTGTTTCCTTTCGGTACCTGTTTTCCGTTTTCTTCTCCTTATTTTGCTCGAGCACTTATCTCCGCTTCTCACTGCTGCTTTTTTGTGTTCCTTTTTTTCTCACCTCTCCTCCTTCCTCCACCACCGATGCCATCACCTTCTCTTTCTCTTTCACCTTCTCGCTGTTTTCTCTTGGCAACTCTGCCCCTTCCCTTCCCTCCCACTAACACTCCTTTCCTTGCTCATAACCTCCTCCTTCCTCCTCCTTTTTCCCTCCCCTTCCTCCTCCTCCTCCACCCAATATCCCCGCCTCTCTCTCCGGCCCCAGGATGTCAGACGCTGCCCAGTCGGCCCCGAGGTAAAGCCAAGGCTGTCGACTTCTCACCCCACCAGGCATTTTGACAGCTCTATCTCCTCTCTCTGTGTTGTCTGTGTCGTCCTTAGTGTCGGCAGGCCAGCTTAGCTTCCCAAAAACCTTCTCAAACTGACAAATAAATAACATGCAAGAGGTATTAGCACTGACAGTGATGCAGTGGGATTTCCCTAGAGGTAGATGTTAACGTCCAAATGGTTAATGACAGCATGCCCGGCCTCCAGCCTGTGACGTCGTACCGAGGTGTCGACTCTCCATCCCACAGATGCATGACGGGGGAAGGGAGGGGGGGACCCTCAGTGACACTTTGCGTGATTTAGAAGAAAAAAAATGCATGTATTTGTAATTCCTCTGTGCCACCGTCACCACAGACTGAGGCCAAAAACCTCTGCGCTGTGCATCGTTCATCTTCCAGACGTTTCCTCACTGTCAGCTTAGGCCAGTCAGCAGCATTCCTCCTCCCACACCTCCACCACCCACCACCCACCAGCTCAGAGGACAGCTAGCGCCTGCAGAGCTCTGTTATCTCCCTCCTGCTTGCCTCTTTTTGTTAATTGTACCTGCTCCCGTGTCTCCTCGTGCAAGATCCCCTCCTGTTCATCTCTGTGGTGTGTGTACGTGTTAAGGATTGCTGTTGAAAAGACACAGATGTTTCAGGCATTCTGGGGACCTGCAGGAATTAAGTGTCTCTCTTTCCTGCTTTTGTGCTTTTTCAGCCTTTTTCATGAAGAAAACGCTTGAAGCAAAATGCGCTGAAAACCAAAGGATATTCTGTTTAGGGCTGCACAATGAATAGTTTCAGTATTAGCATTGCGACTGGACGGTATTTATGTTGTAAGACTTACAGTTGTGCCCCCCTCCAGCAGAATTTTCTGATTCTTTGGCCTTTTCTCAGAAAATATGAATGAATGGTAACACGAAAACCTTTCTATCACTCATGGTTAGAGGTTGGGTGAAGACATTTATTAACAAACAACTGTGTTTTCTCTTTTTAAATCATAACGACAACAGAAACTTCAAAAATAACCCTGTTCATTATTTAATACACACACACTGATTACAAGCAAATAGATCACAGGTGAGGATGGTTACCTTTAGGAGACATTCAAACACATTTGTGTTAACTTTTGTGTAAACTTCTTAACAGGGTCATTTTTGAAGTTTCTGGTGTCATTATGATTTAAAACAGTTAACTTTTTTTTCAATAAATGTCTTCACCCAACCTCTAACCATGAGTGATAGAAAGGACTTTTTGATATCATTCATATTTTCTGAGAAAAGGCCAAAAAGTCAGAAATTCTGCTGAGGGGGGTGTAAACTTTTGGGCACAACTGTGATGAACTATGATGAATTGCAAAATATTTGAGCCTTTTAAGTGAGTTTCTGTTGCCTGTCTACGCCCAGTCAAATTTCTAATAGACGTAAAAGAGTATCCATCTATACATTTGACCACATAACATTAAAAAACTCCCACAGTTATTTCACCTTCTCAGTGCTTTGTCATCTCACCTGCTGTTATCAGGGTCGGGCAGAGTGACATGCAGCGACTAAAAGAGAAGGAGAAGTGAATTTGAGTGGAGTATAGCAGAGATTTGGACAATCTTACAATTTGTTTTGTAGATAAAATCACATAAGGTGCTTTATTTAACACTGTCAGCTCTAGGTCTGGATCTTCCGATTGCCCAATTTAATTTTTATCTCACTTTCTCTTTCTCACATGATATGATTTCATTGGCTGCCTTAAGTCTTGAAACAGTCATAGTTTAATGTCAAAGTAAACAGTTGCTTGAAGTTTGCTTTTCTTACTTCAGAAATCGCCCTTTTTCTCTTTCCAAGGCAGACCATCTTCACAAAATCTATTTTTCTTGTTCTGGAAATGTCTTTAAATGTTACTTTTCATTGATTCACATCTCAGGAAAAAGATTATTCAAGCTTACAAAAAGGCAAAACGCTGGAGGTGGAAAAACTCTGGCTCTTGGCACAGCATGTTTACAGATCTAGTAAATATCCTCGTAATATTATTCAGTTGTGGAGGGAAATGTAAATTATGGAAACTTCGTGCGAGAGTGCGTTAGAAAGGTGACTAGGTGAGAGTCTGTTATCATTATAGAATTCAGCTGAAGAGAGTGAAGCAGGAAACTTTAAAAAATATCACATCATTTTTTCCCAATATTGTGCAGCCCTAATACTGTATAATAATGACACAACGACTTCCGTAAATCCCAGAGTCATGCAGTCAGTGTTTTAAAAAATAACTTTACACCTGCACTTCCTGACCTAGCAGTGTCTGAATAAAAAGATCTGTCAGGTTTTTATTAATTTCTGTGTCCCTCTTCTCTGGGTTTTCCTCAAGCAAAAACACTTAATCTTATCCAAACATTTAAGAACAAACCCAGTAGCTCCCAAGAGGATTAAATAACCTCACTATGTGTTTGTCCCAGGTCTGATTTCCCCTTGTTCTTGAGGTTTTAGAGCAGATTTTTTTTTAATCTTTTCTCTGCAGTGGATTGCCTGTCTTTCCTCCTCCATCCCTCATTTTGACTGTCGTCCTCATCCCTGTTATTAATGTCGTGTGTTGTGTGACTCCCAGTCGCTCCCTTCCTCGTCTTCTTATTACTGTGTGTCTTTCTCACTGTGTGTTTTTTTTTTCTTTTCATCTGCTCCTTCCTGTGTCACTCAGGTCCAGCCACATGGGCCATGGCCACCTCCAAACCCGACATCATGATCATCTTACTCAGCAAGCTCATCGAGGAGGGGGACGGCTTCTACAAGGTGAGAGGAACAAAGATCTGAGAGACAATTTTCTTTTTTTTCTCTCCCTATCCTCTGACCCCAGGGCACATGCTGCACAACCCCAGCCCCTTTTTCTTTCCTTTTTTCTTTATTTTTCTTATATCAATACATGTGGTGCAGTAAAATCACTGTGTGTGGTGAGATAAAAACAGGATGGGTGGTTGACATGAACTGTTTTTTTTTTAAGGATTGTTTGAATAGAGAGTTAAATTTCAATACTTGAAGTGAAGAAAACTCTGTGATAGATTAAAAAATGTAAATATGTATTTCCGACATTTGTGTTTTTACAGGGTTCCTACACATCCTTAAAAAGTCTTAAATTCATTAAAATATGATATTCTGGTCTTAAATAATTTACTCGAAGGTCTTAAATTTGTCAGGGCAGAATTGGTTAATATTTTATTGATTTTATTTTATTTTTTTATTGATTTATTTTTATTATGCAGTACTTTTCGAGAAGGAGATTTAGAGTGAAAACTGTCTTTCAAGCTGCTGATATAATTTATCTGCATCCTAGCTAATCAGTCTATAACTATGGGTCACTGTTTGCACTTTTACATACAGATATTAACCATTGAGCAACTTTGTGTTCAAAATACAGTCAAAAAATATATTTGAATGAGTCTCATAAAGTGACACACGCTATGATTTGGTTGTAACGCAGCAGGACCCCCAAACTATCGACCATATTTATGTGTTTTTAGTCTTAAATTTAATTCAAAGTGGCATTAAAAAGGTCCTAAAAAGTCTTAAATTTGACTTGCCATAACCTGCAGGAGCCCTGTTTTAAGCAGTCTCTGTTTGTTTCCACAGAAGGGGAAGGTGAAGGAGGCGGCGCAGCGTTATCAGTATGCCCTCAAAAAGTTTCCACGCGAAGGCTTCAGCGAGGACCTCAAGACGTTCAGGGAACTCAAAGTATCACTTTTCCTCAATCTGTCTCGATGTCGGAGGAAAATGAATGTAAGTAAACTGTAAGGTCATGAAAATGTCTAATTTCAAGTTTTGTAAAGACAAAAATGAGGCATCAATTGCTTTTAACTAGTAAAAAAAATCTGCCAATGGGATAAGATAAAAGATTCTTGTTTTAAGACATCTTTCTAATTTCAAGAAACTTCCCGGGTGAATTCGTCTTATCCCATCGGCAGATTTTTTGGGCTTGTTACAAGCAATTTACACCTCATTTTTGTCTTAAAAAACTTGAAATAAGACATTTTTATGACCTGGTCTGGTGAATGTGACTCAAATTAAGAGCAATAAGACAATTTTTACTACAAATAAGACGTAATGACTTGCTTAGATTTCCGTTTTTGCAGTGTACCAGCCACTGTAAAAAAAGATCAATTGTCCCCATTTGGCCACAAGTGGGCGCCAGATTTCATATATTCAACAAGTTAAACGTTCAACTAACAGTAACTGAACAAACATAGGAAGTGTTATTTGTAGTATTTCCTGGTGTGATTAGTCGTTTTTATAGTGTGGTCTTCTGCTTGGTTTCTCTCCAGGACTTTGGGATGGCTGAGGAATTTGCTACAAAGGCACTAGAACTGAAACCAAAATCATTCGAGGCATATTATGCCAGGGCGCGCGCCAAGCGTAGCAGCAGGTTCGTATAAAAACTTTGACTCTGTCTGCTTATATTTTGCTTTATTTGTCTGTTTTTAGATGTTTTTTTAAAATTTCCCCCTAAAGATGGCCTTGATTCTCACATTTCAGACAATTTCCTGAAGCCTTAGAGGACCTGAATGAAGCCATAAAGCAGTGCCCCAACAACCGAGAGATCCAGCGACTGCTCCAGAGGGTGAAGGAGGAGAGTCACCAGCTCAACCAGGAGGAGCACCAGCAGCAGGACCTGGAGCTGGAGCCTCCCCCCTCCCCTCCTCCTACGCCTCCCCCTGAAGACGAGGAGTCCCTGTCCCTGTCCCTGTCCATGCCTCTCCCCCCTCCCCCAGAGCCGCGCCTGGAGGACATGGAGCCCGTTCAGGACCTGTTTGAGGACGAGGACTACCTGGAGCAGGAGCTGGAGGCCATGTCCGTGGGTCTGCCTCCACCTGAAGGTCTTGCCAATCCCACCAGCCTCCCCATCATCCAGAGCCCCCCGCTGTCCCCCACACATCCAGACCAGATCTACCTAGCCGGAGGTTCCCCGATGGGTCAGCCCTATGAGTATCACCCCACCTCTTCCTCCATGTCCTCCCCGACTCGAGGGTCTTACCAGCCGACATCTCCCTCCCTCTCCCCCACGCACCAAAACTCCCATTACCGCCACAGCCCACCCAACACCTCCCCCGTGCACCAGCAGTCCTACGGCTTCAGCTCGCCTCCTCTGGGTACAGGAGGTCAGGGGATGGATCACCAGAGTCCTCCGCCTTCCCCTTTACGACGGGCAGCTCAGTACAGAGCCAGTCCACCGTTAGAGAGCGTTTGTCTGTACAGGTCTCAGTCTGGGTCTCCGGTTCGATACCAGACCGAGCAGCACCCGGGTCGACCCAAGTCCCCGCTCTCCAAGATGAGCAGCCAGAGGTCGTTCCAGCTCAGCTCCCAACCCTCCCTGTCCTCGCAGCACCACCAAGCCCAAGGCCTCCGTCTGCAGCCGTCCATCGCCCAGATCGTCCGCACAAACCAACCCAGCAACGTGATGAGCAACAGCATGTACGGGAGCCCGATGGGACACTCGATGGGCGGGCGCTACCAGGGAGGTTCAGTGGACGTGGAGAGCCGATTGGTGTACCAGCCCTCCCTGGACGGACGCTCCATGCCCCAGGCTAGTCTCAGCTCTGGGGCCCTCTGTCAGCACGGCGGCCGAGGAGGGGTTATGGAGTCCAGCCTGTTGAAGGACGAGCTACCCCAGCGCCCCTCCTCTGCCTACCGCGCCAGCAGTGGGGGCCCGGGGGGCATCCGTTACAGCCAGACCCCTCAAATCAGCCGCAGCCAATCCGCAGCCTACTACCCGGTTTCTGAACACGTCCTAGAACGAGCCAACGCCATGCCCCCCTGCCAGCTGGGTTCTCCAGAGATCCCTCATATGGTGCGGCGTCCCGTCAGTGCCAACACTACTGAGATGAAGCAGCACGTGCCCACCCCCCGGCCCCTCATCCACTCTCAGAGCGTCGGTCTTCGATTCTCCCCGTCGAGCAACAACATCTCAACCGGATCCACCACAAACTTAGCGCCGGGCTTCAGGCCGTCCTCGTCCATCCAGCAGATGGAGATCCCCCTGCAGGCGACGTACGAGCGCTCCTGTGATGACATCTCCCCCATCTCTCCCTCCCAGGGCGGCGGTGGGTTGTATCAAGGTGAGACTACCCGCTCCAGGAACACCCCCTTCATGGGCATCATAGACAAGACCGCGCGGACTCAGCAGTACCTGCACCAGCCCACGCGGTCCAGGGCCATGACGTCCATGGACTCCGCCATCAGCCCCACCTCCCCCGGCCAGCTCGTCCAGCAAGGCTCCACCTACAGCCCCCCCGCCTCACTGGGCAACATCGCCTACTACAACAAGACGAACAACGCCCAGAACGGACACCTGTTGGAAGAGGACTACTACACCCAAACCCAGCCCCCCTCGCTGGGCAAGCTGGCCAACGGCTCCCGCGGCGGAGGGGACGTCATGGAGCGGGTCAGCCAGGTGCCCACGTACCCGGACGTAAAGGTGGCGAGGACTCTGCCCGTGGCACAGGCCTACCAGGACAACATGTACCGCCAGCTTTCACGTGACTCCCGGACCCAAGGCCCCACCTCCCCCATCAAACCAAAGAGACCTTTTGTGGAGTCGAATGTGTGATGGCCGGTCTGTGATTGGTCGGTTGGACTCAGTTTGTGGTTACGAGTGAAAAGAGAAAAATATTTAGCTCAAGCTGTGTGTGACACAGACAGACTTGTCCTGAAAGAACTCGAGAGAGACGGACGGCGAGAGAAACCACACAGCCGGCTCACACAGACACTTAGGGTATTAGACTTTATCTTATAAAAAAACAAAGAGAACCATTATTTCATTATCATAATCTGCACACAGGGAGGAGAACAGAAGGTTCCTACGTTCTGAATCAAAGACCAGTGCACTTCCAAAATGTTGCGAGGCACAAAGCTCCCACAACCGGTGGGATGGGAAGTAATCATCGGACTCTACTCGTGGACTCTGTATCCATCTTCTGTTCTTTCAAAGTGTGCTCTTAACCAAGGTTGCTTGTAGGCTCTATTCTATGTAATACAATATTATATGTTCAATACTGTACATTGCTCAGAAAATACCAACAGCTCAACAACTCAGTACTTAGAGAAAAATGACAATATTTATAATTAAGTTATATATTGTACATAGAGATGAGACAGAACATAGTTTGCGTTTGAATTGTATTCTGTTGACCCTGCCTTTGTGTCATATGGATGTGAAAACTGATCAGGGTGAGGAGAGATGGACCAACTTTGTATGAAATAATTACCTCTGCTGAGTCAAAACGGATCAGATTGTGTTATTCTATAAGGCTTTAACACTTCACTTCTCATATTTCATCACTTTTTTTAATGTTATTCCAGGCCATGAGGGGCTGTGTTACATTTAGCATGTTTTCACACTTTAGGTGGTTGCTTGTGAATTCATAGGGAGGGAATCAAACCAGGAACCTTCTTACTTACTGTGAGGCAACATCTTAAAGTTTTGTTTTTGTCCATTTTTTTAAACCGCTACTTGAAAATCCAGAAGTATTGAGTGATTCAGTGCACAGAGCAAAGCAGAAAACCCCAGACAATACACTGCAAAGACAGAAATCTAAGTGTTTTTGTCTTACTCTTAGTCAGAATTGTCTTATTATACTTGATATGAGCCACATTCAACTGACAAGTCCAGAAACATGCCTTGGTTACGAGACAAAAACGGTGTCTGAATTGATTGTAATGAGTAAAAAATCTGCTGATGGGGTGAGAAAATTCCTTGAAAGGCTTCTTGGAATTAGAAAAATGTCTTGTCACAAGAAGCTTTTTTCTTCTCTTCTCATTACACGATTACACGCAATGATAACATAATTTTTGTCTTTAAATAACCTGAAACATCATGACTTGAAAGGCATTTTATATTAAAGATAAGACATAAGCACTTGCTTAGATTTTAGTTTTTTGCAGTGTGGAGCAGCAGGTCCATTCTAAAATTACAGATCTTACAAAAAGTGTCTCGAGATGCAAGTTTTTATTTATTTGCTGGTATGAATAGAAAGCATCATCAATGGAAAGCTGTGGTAGCCTCTTTTTTGTATCACTACAGCTTTGTGTTTTAGGGTATCTGCAATTTACTGTGGTCAGGCCTGAGTTTCTTGGCGTACTTCTTCACAAAATGTTTTAACAAGCTTACACTCCTGAATTGGATACTTGTGGTCATTAGTTGTACCCTGTTCACTGCAAAAACGGAAATCTAAGCAAGTCATTATGTCTTATTTGTAGTAAAAATTGTCTTATTGTTCTTAATTTGAGCCACATTCACCAGACAAGGTCATAAAAATGTCTTTTTTCAAGTTTTATAAGACAAAAATGAGGTGTAAATTGCTTGTAACAAGTCAAAAAAATCTGCCGATGGGGTAAGACGGATTCGCTCCGGAAGTTTCTTGAAATTAGAAAGATGTCTTATAACAAAAATCTTTTATCTTATCCCATTGGTAGATTTTTTTTGACTTGTTATAAGCAATTCAGACCTCATTTCTGTCCTCAAATAACTTGAAACAGGACATTTTTATGACCTGGTCTAGTGAATGTGGCTTAAATCAAGATTAATAATAAAAGATGTACTAAAATTAAGGCATAATGACTTGCTTAGATTTCAGTTTTTGCAGTGTTGAGCTCAAAAGAGGGATGGAAAAAGTATTAAGTGCATCGTTGCACATTTTAAAAAAAATAATAATTTGCTGAAGCAATCTGTCGTTTCTGAGGTTAAGATTTATAGATTATTAAATGCTTTCAAGCTGCACCTTCCATCTTTGTTGACATTTTAGACCAACTCCCTCTTAATGTTGTCTGATCACTCTGCTTCAACTTAAAATCTGACTTTTAAATTCAAAGTATTAGTTGCTGTAATCCTGTAGAAGCTCATGTTTGTTTTGCAGAATTCCTCGATCTCCTTCGAGGACAGATGAACAAACATGAACTTGTCTTTCCCTTGTTTCAGTATTCAGTCACCTTAAAGAGAATAACTCTAGTGTTGTGATGAGAACAAACTGTTTGTTGGTGATTGTTGACTCAAAGTTGGTCTCCGTCTCTCCTCCGTACACAAAGACACTGTAAGTTCCTCAGAGAAAGTAGTGATGGATTAACGTGGACAGTGCTCAGCCATCAAAAGCAAGCAAATGCAGACACGACCACTGTTCCAGACCACGTCCCCTTTACTCCTGCTTTAGTTTCTGTCCTTTCTTTTTACCCACAATGCATTTAGATTCCTCCACTTCTGCACTAAAAATGCCTGTTAAGTTCTTAACTAAGGGTGCACTTTATGTATTTTTACTTACTTTGTTGTAACGATTGTTGGATTCAGAGAAAGTGGGTGTGTGATCAGTCAGACTATCATGAGACACGAATAATCTATGATTTAAAAAGCAGTGATGAATGACGACATGAAGAGCAAACAATGTTTTTCAACTGGTGAAGATGTATAGACTTTCTAGCACAAGTTGTAAATACTGACTCAAGATATTCCTCTCAGTCCAACGCGGGTTCAATAGATCATATTTAATTATTCTACATCATAAAAAGATATCCATAGAAGAACTTTAACTCTAAATTAACCAGTTTAATCCACTGGTGTTGCACACGTGTTTAAAATAAAGTCAAATCTACTGCAAAAAATAAAGGTTTCAGTCGTGAAAAGCTCCATATTTTGAGTTTTGGATGTTATAGAAAGTGAAAAATGGGAATATACAAGTTGTTTCTATATGTGAGGAAAGTTATGGACCATTTGTCTGTAACCTTTTATTTTGATTTCTCTGCTAAAGAATATCTAAATAGCGATAAATCCTCCTGTTTCACCTGCTCACCCCAGAGAGATGCCCTGCTTATCTTTACAGAAATGAAGGTATAAACTGTACTATACTTAATTTAAACAAGAGGGTGTATGGTTTAAGCTGTGTGTGTATATTAGTTTGCTGTAAATAGTCTGATGCATGTTCTATTCTTTCCATGAGCTCAAGCAGAAACATGTATAGCAGTGTTCTGGCTCTGGTGTGTGTGATACGATGATAAGGAGACTGCTAGCCCTGAACTATCCTTATCGTTTTCCTTCCTTCAAACCTCACCAGGCGAAAAAGCGAAAGGTTCTTTTCTTTTCTTTTAATGTGTTTGCTTGCTGAGCAGAGTTCTCTTGTCTGTAAATGTGAGCTTTCAGATCGCTGTGATAAAAGTTTAATTAAAAACAATAAAAAAGAATGTGTTTTTATCTCATGATACCTGATTGTAATCTGTACAGTCAAACCCATGTATTGGAAAAAAAGGACATATTTATAAATGGTTAAAAATGAAACACGCCCTGCATGTCAGTGATTTATTT